>CABFWO010004900.1:0-44966 GCA_902155825.1 Timema genevievae
TCAAGATTCATCAAAATCTCGAGTTCGATTTTTTTGACGATCACCATACTTTCTCTACCTGTAAGATAGAGAGAAAGTAAAAATCGGGGAGGTCTCCACTTGAGTTCTCTTATGTTAGTATAATTTTTTAAAACTTTCCAGTTTTTAGGAACACTTCAAATAAGTTATAGGACATCTAATTTCCAAATATTAACTGGGAGGAAGAAAAATTCATAAAAAGAAAATTCTGGAGCATCCAATTCTTAAACATTAACTGGGAGGAAAAAAAGCAATTCTAAAATAAATACATTTTTATATTTTCCTTTCCCCCCATCACACAAATAATGTCCCACCACCACTATCTGAATGATTTTCTTATTTCTCAGAAGTCTTAAAATCATATCTAAGAGAACAAACAATTTATTCAAAATATCACCCTATAAGAGTCAAACACGAATTCCCTCAGATGTCCTAAGCTATTTTATAGAACTGGAGCCTTACTGCCCTCCAAACATATTTAACATTACCAAGCAACCTTAAATGTTTTTACAATCATTAGCGAAAAGTTATTGTTGTTGATGTATATGTTTATAATAAGGTTATTTATTTGAATGATTAATTACTTTCTTTAAAACAATAAAATTAAAGTTTTGTGTTTCAAACTTATCTACAATATTTGAATGGCACGCGTGCTAACAAAATAAGATACTAGCGCTTTTTGGCTTCAATGTCTGATCACTGGAACTAATAAGTAGCCATATATAATTAATATTCTTGGGTTTATATCATTTAAAATGCAAGGTTGTTAATGGTATAGACCACGGGCGTCATTATGGGACGGGGCGGGGGGATGTTTGACACGTCCTCCCCAATAATCTTCTTTGATGGAATACATTCTCAATACCATAAATGAAATGGCGAATCTTTTTTTAGGAAATTAGAAAACTCATATTTGGAATTTTGCACAAATGCAAATATTTTCAAACTACTTTTAAAAATAATTCCGTTTATTTAATTTGTATTATTAATTTGTTTTGAAATAATTTTTATTTTCTAATTTAAAGTGAAAGTGGGTGGTTTCTGTTTTCCCCTTAGCCACCCTTATTATAAAATAATGCAATTCATTACCAAAATATTAGGGGTGGCTATGATGCTTTTCGGCGCTTTTGATGTTAATTTACTGCAGGGGTTTTGGAATGACTCATAAGTCAATTTAAAATTATATTTAGATTAACTATTTTTTATTAATTTTTTGATATGTCATAATTGTGTGTTAAATGGAATAAAATATCCTAACTTAATAATTTGCCTGTTATTCGATTTTGATATTTAACAGTTGCATTTAAGTAGTGTGTGTTTTACATATTATGATTTAGAGACTATATTTCATTCTTAATCTTTTATCGGTCACTTAATAACAATTAGACCAACAGTTGATATTCGTGTCCCTATAATTAAACTTAACACATCCTATAAGCCATATGACTTAGTAATATAACTAATTAAAAAGTCTTTAATATGCTACATTATAATAATGATATTTACAAAATAACTATATCTAAATATGTGTTTCAGATATTTGGCTCGAAGTCAGATCTCCATCTACATTCCCAAATTCATATGCGAGAAGCCAAACCCTACAAGTGTTCGCAGTGCAGCAAGGCCTTTGCTAACAGCTCCTACTTGTCTCAGCATACTCGGATTCACCTCGGGATAAAACCTTACCGTTGTGAGATCTGTCAACGCAAATTTACTCAGCTGTCTCATCTCCAGCAACACATTCGCACTCATACTGGTGACAAACCATACAAGTGCCGACATCCTGGGTGCAACAAGGCATTCTCCCAACTAAGCAACCTTCAAAGCCACTCTCGCTGTCACCAAACTGATAAACCATACAAGTGTAACTCGTGCTACAAATGCTTCTCTGATGAACCTTCCCTTTTAGAACACATTCCTAAACATAAAGAATCAAAACACTTGAAAACGCACATTTGTCAATATTGTGGGAAATCTTACACCCAAGAAACTTATTTGACCAAACACATGCAGAAGCATGCCGAAAGAACCGATAAAAGACCACCTATTACAGGCATTGGTTTAAACAATAGAAATATTAATCTAATCGGAGGTCCTGGAGGAAATAATAACTCAGGAAACGCTCCAGGTGGTGGAAATCCTGGAGGAGATCCCCATCCATACTGGCCAAAAGTTTCTCCAGATGCAGCAAACTCTCTTGTTGAAGCTATGAACCAACACGAGGCATGCTT
The DNA here is from genome assembly GCA_902155825.1 of Timema genevievae. Lineage (NCBI taxonomy): Eukaryota > Metazoa > Arthropoda > Insecta > Phasmatodea > Timematidae > Timema > Timema genevievae. The sequence goes on from CABFWO010004900.1 coordinate 2,250, forward strand.
ACAACAAACAGGCAATGGCCATCCAGGTGAACATCACTTAGCACAAACGGCTCATCATAGGAGTTTAATAGAACATCATAATAGACAAATGAATGGTGCTCCGAATGCGAATGACAATGGAGAAGATTTAGTTGTAATATCACGAAACCAAAGCCAAGGACAGATACATCAGCAACAAGGGCAGCACTCTGCACCCCCACCGGTACCTCCACCAACACCAACATCTCAGCAAGTAATTGTTTCATCCCCGTCTTCTGTATATGCTGATTCTAGCTTAGCAGGAGCCACAGCCAACTTGATTAACTCTTCCACTATCAAAACTTCAACAACCCCATCATCAACTTCAGCGTTCACACCAATTCAGTCGATGGGTGGATTAGCCCCTTCACATCATCATTTGAATCATTTAAACCATCAATTAAATATGAATGCCCCAGCAACTCGACCTGCATACATACCTTATGATGCAATATCATTCCCATCTTCAAAAGTTGTTAGTACTTCTGGGCAGTTATCTGGTCTTGGAACTGGAGCTATGGACATGCCAAAAACAAGTTCCTCAAACAGTTTTCCCAATCAATTGATCTCTCTGCATCAGATTAGAAGCTATGCACATCAGCCTACTTCAACTTCATTAATGGCAAGTGAACATCTATTAGGCTTGAAAGATAAGGGTCAATAATGTTACGCCCCCTGTGGCAGTGACTATTTTAATTATTGTTACAATGAAAATTATAGTTACTGTTGGTCTCAATAATGAAACAGTACAATTATTGTGTGATATTTTTTTCCTCGTTTCTCAATATTTTATTCCAAACAAATTTTCTAACTTTTGTATACATTTATGTCAACTATTTTATGTATATATAAACAAATGAAGTTTTTTTTTGCCACTTAAATTATATGTTAATATTTTGGCATTTAAGATTGAAAAGTTTTTAAATTTTATTTTATTGTAGTTCAAGAATAAGTGCAGTGTTTCTTACCTATTAATTATTTTAAGATTTCTTTAAAAACTGTTTCAACGTGCTCAAACTTCATCATTAAACACCTTACTAAAAATATCATTGTGTTACACATTTCTAGTTAGAAAAGCAGATATGTGCTGGAAACGTATGAAGATATAATTTCAGATATTTGTCCATGTTAAAATAAATACAGTACTTTATAAATTCGTGGTGATTATATTATCAATGTCCATAACAGTGTTTCCATGGATAGAACTGTAATATTATATGGTTTTATATTAAATACACTTAGATGATACATGTATTGGGTTCCACATTGCATTCAAGAGATAATTTTGTTAGAAATTATCCATAAATTATTATAAATGTGTAGATATTCTGATACAATTTCATAATTTTAATTAAATTCTGTTCAATCTCCACTGATAGTCTTACATTGCAAGTTAACTACAATGATATTGCTTTAATAAAAAAATATTTCTGCACCCTCAAAGTTTAAGCTTTTATTAATATAATTAGTTATTTAGTTTAGAAAACTTTTTATTGGTAGCTTGTTAGGTATTTAGAATGTAACAATGAAATTAAGATAATTTAAAAGTTTATCATAGTTAAAAACATCTTTGTTTACAAAATGTGTTACTAAATTTTATTGTCATTTTGGTAATATTTGTATTTATAGTTAATAGCAACACATATTTTGCACATAAAATTAAAGACCAACCATTTCAGGCTGATAAGGCATTAGAGGAAGAAGTAACTCGGCTTAAGAATGAAAGTTCTGGTCATACTAAATTTGTAGTTATAAAATTGATTACATTTTTAGAAACCATTAAAGAAAGGTACATATTATATTAGCATGGTGTTTGGTTAACTAAGCCTATTTAAAAATTATTTTTTTTCACAACTCAAATGATCTACTTATTTGGGTAGGCCCTTTTGAGGTGGTTGACTAAATTCTGGGATTTATTGTGAAAAAGTTGTCAACTGATGGGCTGAGAACAATAAACAAAGACATTTATCAAATATACAGTTACATACACTTTGTTTATACCGAAAGGTAGCAAGCATATCTCGATGTGTTACACTATGTTCAAATCATAAGATAGGGCCCTACTGTAATCAATCTAAGTAAGATTGCTACCTATCAGGGGAAACAGAGTGTACTGTACATGCATAGATACATACATAGCATACTTACATATATACAGTTAGTGAAAGGAAACACTGGGAAAGACTTAGCAAGTATTGCAATATTTGTGTCATTATTTTATGATATCTGTGATTTGATGTTTAATTAACTTTGATGCCCATATCTTGAAACAACGTTCTCTGTCACTTACCTGTCTTTTTTTAGGCTTCTCAAACTGCACCTTGCCTTGTCTTAAACAAATTTATTTGAAATTGCTAACTTGATCAACACAGTCAAGGTGTTTAGTTTGTAGGTATTAAGGTGACTAAGTGATTAGGTTTCTTTTGAAAAAAAAAACCTTAATTTTTTATTTATTTAAAATATTTTGTTAGCAAAAATAAAAAAGCCTCAAAACACAATCAATCCTAGTGGTTTCAACAAAAGTTTATATAATATTTTCTTTTTAAGATTTAAATTATTTCAATTAAATTTTTACATTCTATGATTTGGTAGAATATTGCAAAAACTAATAGCTTACAACTCCAATACAATTTATATTTTAAAGCCTTATTCTATCCGAGAAAATATTGTGAGTTATCAGGTTTGAAATATGTTTGACAAAGAGTACTTGTAATGTATTCTTTTGAAAAACTAGCTATTTATAAATCATTAATAAACTATACAGTCATCTTATTAATGGCACTACTCATTCTTTTATTAGAGCAATAATCATTGTTTCGGTATTTATTAATTGGCGTTACAAATATTATGAATAAATTCGATCTTGTTAATCACTATTCTACAAACAAAATTTTTAGATAAATATAAATAACATGTTACTTTACTTGTATATTGTAAAAATTAAACAAAAACTTTAAATATTTTTCAGTCACATTTTGATTGCTCAAATCAATCTAAGTTCAATACATTGTTCAATGCAGTTTATTTTAATGTGGGGAATACCTATAATATGAAAAATATTATATTTAATTGTGAATGGTTGTTTAGATCTTTTTTTTTTTGTCAAGGATATGTGAGCATCTGAGACATTTGGCAGAGCTTATGTAACATCAATAAAGCAGATCAAAAAGTCTCTAATTTGATGTATAAATTTTAGACTTTAAACATTTGATTTTAAACTTTGGGTTTGGTAAAATGTGAATGAAAAATTGTCAGATTTCTTAAATATCATTTATATTAGGTACATACAATAACTTTCAGGACTTAAAAAGTTAAAAAAATTAAAGCCAACACATTCATCTAAAACAGTAAAGATATAAATTTTAGCATTAATGTTTACAAACTGATAAATTGTTGGTGACACATATTTAGAAAATGACAATCACTATGTATTAAGAAATGAAAGGTGAATTTTTTTATCTTTTATTGAGTATTTATAAGGGGACTCATATACAACTACCAAGTTTAGCTACATTAATCGGGCTTTGGATTGATTAAAACCTATCCATTTTAATTTTGACTTAGCTCTCATTTGGTTTATTAAATGACATTAGTATTTTCTTTTTTATATTATTTACATGAAATAGGAATTGGTGTAGTTTCATTGTTCCTATGCATTTTGAGTATAGGCCTAATCTGAAAAAAAAAATAATTAGGCTATCATATTAAGCTACATTATGTTGCTGTGTGAGAACATAATTTTAATCTTAGGAGCACATAATTAATATTGGTTAAAATTAAAAGAAAAATGTCAAATATTGGCTGAATATAGAATGTTGACCAGGTAAGCCTCTAGGGCGTACTGAAATTGTCAAATATTTCTGTCCAAATCTCTTATTTGAACAATAACTTATTAAATTCGAAAAGTAAGTGGCCATGAAGATTATGGTAGATAGAACCATAGTTGGCCATATAGAGATAGGCCTATAGTGATGGATATTGCTATTTATACACTTTAAATCAGCTCAACATATCCTTGAAAAATTTAATACTTGAGCAATTGTGTTTGATATTATTAGATTACACAATGGCTGAAATTATTGTGATGAGCTCATTAATATCTAATATGTTAGAAATGCTTGTATTTTATTTATTCTTTGTTTCTAAAGTTATGACTGTAGACCTATGCTCCATTTAACTTGAAAAGTAAAAGTCCTACCATGACAACTTACACTATTCCTTCATCTTAAAAGCTACTTCATAGTATAGCAAAGCATTGTAAGCTGTCTGTCGTTCAGGGTAGGTATGGTAGGGTACATTTAATTTTTCATGTCACTTGACTTTGTCATTAGGTAGGCCTACATTAGGTAATATTGTTTAAACTTTATATTAAAACTATTTTTTTGTTAGTTGGTATCTACCTATGTTCCTTAATAAATAAGGAAAGTTATGCTTTTGTTAAATATAAGTTTGCTTAAACATATTGTATTTTAACATATAAATTCATGACACATAATGAATAAATGCACAATGCATTATTTTATTTACAAAAGTTTTCAGTTTTGACGGCAATAACTAGATTAAGGCAAAAATTTATTGGTGCATATCTCTTGAAGCAAATAAGTAAAAACATATTAAATCAGTATTTATTAGAAAAACACTTACCTCCCATATTATACAGTTTTATAATGTAGTATAAACAGATTGAAATCATTTAAGGTCATGCTTATATTTTATTTAAGATAATCCAATAATACATTAAAAAACAAATTTTGGGTCCAAGTTAAATTAAGTCCCATAAAAATGTTATACTCAGTATTAAAGTATTTATAAATTATAATATAATTTTTTTTTGGTCAAACTTGGGTACCTGAGCTCTCCATACAATTTAAGAGCCAAGTTAAATTAAATTAAATTATTCCAAGTTGGAATTGCTTAAACAAGATGTTTGTAGTTTGAGATTAAATGTATATCTATATACATAAATTAATAAAAAGGTGAAAACAATTTATTCAAATGCCCTCCCATGATAAAAAAAAAACGCTATTTGTAATAATGATAAATACAATTATGTTAAATTCTTGTCTCAAGTGACTGCACGATGAAAATAACTTGGGTTCAGTGTCACACCAAAATATATAAAGGGCAGATCATATTAGGTCACCATCTACCTCACAAGGCTGGCTTAAGGGGAAAGCAAAACAACCAACCACATAGGGAGGAAGGTTATGAGGGGCATCAAAATAGTTAGGCCTATTATTGAGACATAAAAAAAATAGCATTTTCAAACAAAATAATGGTATAAAGAACAAACTCTAAGAAACACAAATAATATTTTTACATTCAAATAGTACAATCTAGTGGTTTGAATAATTTTTTGGCTTTCAATAAACAATCTATTGATATGACAAAAAAAGTTGCCAACATTCACAATATATACACCAAAGTTTCAAGTACGGTAATTCTTAAGATCCGTTTACATCATGTAACAAAAATTGTTGTAAAACAATGGTATTTTTTAACTTGTTGCATTTGAATGTTGTATAACATTAGTTATAAAACATTGACTAAAACGACTCAAAACTCTAACAAATTATAACATGTTCTATCTAGTCTGCACCATGGAGTCTGAGGAGGAGGTTCTCCTTACGGCAGCAGTTTGTGTAGTGTTATTGAAAAAAGGGCAAAAAGATGAGTTTGGATTCAACCATCTCTACTCACGAGAGCTAAACACTGTACGAGTGACCTTTTGACTCATCTTCAACGTGATGAACACTGGGGAACTCAAAACTGATGACAATTTTAGGAACTTTGTTTGGATGACAGGCCAGGACTTTGAGTACCTAATTCATATGATTGGCAATAAAATAGAGATAAAAACACCTCTTTTAAGGATGCTCTTCCAGGAAAATAAAGACTGCTGGAATATAAGATTTTTAGCTACTCCCTTAGAGGGTCGCTCCAGCTACGGAGTGGAGGGAATATTGTAATCAACTTGTTACATAATGCAAACAGTCCTGTAACAGGTGCAACATATTAGAAAACAAAAGTTACACATTTATCTTTGATCTATACCAACACTGGACGTGAAGCTTATAACTTGATATAAAATGCAAAAATGATATAATACAATAATTTTTTATTTTCTAACAAGTTGTAAAACGTTGTTATAAAACACAACGCTTTAAAACTTATTACATAGTGTAAACGGACCTTTAGTGGTGATTGACTAGCAAAGGAGAGGCCAATAAACTGCTGTAAAGCACCCTTCTATGGCACATTCTAGAACTTTCCTGTTGTGTAAGACCGCTAATGTTCCACTATTATAATATTTTAAATCAACATTAACAATTCCTGGACCCACTGAAATTAATAGTCTTGTTAGCAAATTATTCTTGTGTTTAAATCATTATTAGGTTTGGACTTGTATATTAACATGTGACTTAAAATAGTTGATTTAATTTAATTAAAGTCATTGTGAATCCTAACCTAATTTTGTAGTAAAATTAGTTTTAAGTAATAGAATATTGATTAAAATTAAACATATTTGAACAGTAATGTGGTTGCAAATCCCAACTTACTCTAAGATTTTGTAATAATAACTTAGGTTAAAGTTAAAATAAATAAAAAAAAATTTAGACAAATAGAAAATAAAAATGGGGCTCTATATCACTAAAGAGACATGGTAGAATAATCGAAACAAAAAACAAGATAATTTTATGAAAAGGTTTTTGAATCTCTCAGTTGTTGAGAAAAGTGAAGATCATGATTCTGATGAGTAGCGCCCTAGGAAACATTTTACTGTCAGCTGAACTTATATTTTGGATTTGTAAACTTCAAAAGATTCAAACCATTATAACAGATGAGAAAGGACAAAACTAAGAGTGATGTACTGATTCTGATATTTAAAACATTTAAAATTCAAATTTCAGCCCAACAATGACAGCGAAGTGTAAAAAGCTCTCACACTCAACTCAAATAATAATTGCCTTTCTTTTTCAACACATGACCACTTGATTTTTTAATTTAAAATTTATTTTTTATAGGGTTTTATTTTATAACATACTTTATGAGTGATATTTTAAAAAGTGATATAGGTCTACAAAGTAATAAAAGATATTGATTAAATCAATGTGAACTATGATATTATTGGATAGAGTGTTAAAGGAGCATGAAACCAATTTTATGCACGTTTGAGCTAGCAACCTTTGAATTGACAAGCCTCTAAAACTTTGTATAAGTTGAATTTGTATTTAATTAAATGCCATGTTTATAACAATGTTTGTTAAAAAACTGTACTTTATGAATGTTATTAAGTCTAAAATAAGACCGTGATAAGCTGTAGACTTAATAATTAAATTAACATTCCTTGATGATTAATTGGAATTTTGAGGTCAACTTAAGATTACTAATGTCCCTTAATTTTCAGGAAAATCTCATATTTGCAGAAATCCCCAGAATTTTTAGCAGAGGACTTAGTTGACAGCCGGTTTTCCAAAATTGAATGTTTAGTGTTTTAATATTTAAGTTTCAAATTGTTTTATATTTTTGATCCCTCTAATCTCTTTTATTGGTTTTTGGCTTGTATGGAAACAATATCAGTAATAAAAATATATATTTTGATAAATATAAATAAATATAAAAATATCACCTTGCAATGCCCTTACTGGAGCTCCCCCCAATAATTATCCGTCCACAGAGCATGGCGGCTTGTCTTTAAGTAATCAAAATTATAATTATTTATAATATGATAATACATTGCACAGTCCCAGTCTAAATACAATGACACTAAGAATACTCAAATTAGAGTGATGAATTACCTGCTGGTTGTTTGTTTGTTTAAGTTGTTGGTAGTATTATGCACACTGTCGACCAACAAGCTTTATTATAGTATATTAGTTAGGAAACAAGACATGTTAATGATTAAATAGAGAAAGCTGTTAATGCCTACCAGACACCATTCTTAATCTTAACACATAAAAATTAACATTTATATGTTTATTAAAAAAATACTTTGCTCCCTTGGCCTGACAATGCTCAAAAGCACCTGAGGCAAGTAGCTCTCTTGCATCTCACTTGTATGGTCCTGCATGAAGAATATTTTACCTTTTTTTTTTGCAACTATGACTATTTGGCTTGCCTCCACATTTTCAAATGTAGTGTTGTAACTATGATATTTTTAAATGAAAATAATTGTTTATAAAAATATTACTACTTAATATAAATTAAACTATTTTAGAGCATGTATTTGATATACCAAAAAAAAGTTTTTCTAATAGCAGTGTATTAATAAGGTTCAGTAAACTATAAGCTAAACAATATCTAACACACTTTATTAGGATTTTAAAGAAATCTTACTAGTATATTGAAAGCTGGCTGATGCTCTACTTACCTATTTCTTATCATTATATGTGGTAGTGAATAATAGTGGATAATTTTGGTTTATGTTTGAATCTAAGCTTATATCCTTATGGTATCTATATTTTAAATTATTATTATTATTATTATTGATTTTCCAATTAAAATTTGAAAATACAAAATATAAAAATATTCACTAAATATGAAATGTAGTTTTCAACTCATTATGTTTTGTTATTTCAACAAATGAAATATGTTTCAATATTGTAAATCCTTGTTTTATACTTATTTAGATTTCAAACATACATAATGTTTTATGTATCCTAGAATAAATGGAGTATTGTTTGGAATTTGTAAGTAAAATTTATTTATTTTGTCTACATACAATTGAAGACTAAGCTATTAACAAATAAACACATCTATAATACACTTAAAAGCTTGATAAAAAAATTGTATCCATTGCATATGTATGTAATGACATTGAATGGACTCAGCAATATTAATTTTTACTGTTTTTTAAATTCATAAATATTTTACTGTTTTTTTTTTTCTATTTGGAAATAATTTTTTAAAAAATGTATGGGCCAAAAAATATTTACAGCAACTAGAAAGATTAAATATTCTAAATATGAACTGAGACAAGCTATTTGTTCCATTTCTACATCAATTTGAGAAAATCTAGATTTATAGCCTATTGTGGTGGATGTTCTGAAGACAGCAAGCAGTTCTAGCTAGGCAGTATTATAAACAAATATGTTTTTCTGTAATGAAATGTCTTTAAATTACTCTAAGTTTATATTCATTTTAAAACAAAATCTAAAGTACAATCTTATTATTATTATTATTATTATTATTATTATTATTATTAGCACCGCGTCTTACTACCCGTTCGGGTTATACGCACTTACGCTAAAGATAAATCTGTGCCGGGACCGAGGATTGAACCCCGGACACCCAGCACAGAAGTCTGACACCTTACCCCTAGACCACCAGGTCACCGTCAAGTACAATCTTGATTTAATAAATAAGTACACTATAGCTAGTATTTAAGACTTAATCGAACTCTAGTAAAATTAATGTTCAACTATTTTAATGAGTTATACATTCCAAATCAATGTTTAAATGGTTCATTATAACAGGGAGGTGTGAGGAAATTAAATTTAGAGGAAAGCATCCTCTTGGTATCCTTATCATGACTTAAGCCAATCCATAACATTTATTGGTTAGGGCCTACTAAGTTCAATTCAAATCTCAAAAGCGTTTTATCAATCATCTACCAGTGTGAAAGGGAATTTAAAAGGTTGGTATTGACTTTTTTTTCCTGAAAAGTCTTTCAATCTTAAGGTCTTAAGTATTTATAAATTAAAACAAATATATTATATTGAAACTAATTTACAAAATATATTAATTTATTGTAAGATTTTATTGGGATTTTATTTCTATGCATTAATGGAAATATAATTAAAATTAAATTATATAAAATTTAACTTCCTGATGCAAGGTGTAAAAATTTATAATTGTATTAAAAAAATTAAGCTGGGAAAGGGTTAGAGGGATGTATCTGTGTTGGCCAGTGGTCAAGTTCCCCAACAGAAGTTGACTAGGCTTTTTTAAACATTAAAACCCCCTTGAATTAACTAAATTTTACAAATATTATTTGAGTTGTAGGTTTAACCAAACCAATGAGACTCTATAAACTTATTGTAGTAAAAATACAATTATTAACAATACAGAATTTCCTCCATTACTGAATGAAATAATAATAATAATAATAATAATAATAATAATAATAATAATAATAATAATAATAATAATAATAAATATAATAACAATAATAAATAATTAATAGATGATGATGATAATGATAATGACTTAATCAGAAATTAAATGTTCATTTGAATCAAATTGATTTTCCTGATTCTTTATAAATTTAATCAACAATCTAATGATCTGAGTTTTTCTACATTCATAATAAAAAAAATTAATCTAATAATATAGGTATGACTTGTGTCCATAGTTTGGAAACAATTAAAGTATCTGGTATGTTTATATTCCTAATAAATAACTAAAAAACTATAGTCGTATTTAACCAAATAAATGTTTAAAAACTAAGTCAAAATTATCTGTTTTAATTTATAACCATCATAATAGGTGGGTTTACTGGTGATAGAGAAGTTGAGGTTAGAACCACGGCCTACTGAGGCTTCTTAGTCTTCTTCCACAAAAATGCAGGTATGTTTACTCTAAATTATACCTTCCTCATCCCTATTCAATCAGTGTAAATATCTGGATACCCCTGATAACTAGTAGGATACAATACACATAAATAAATACAGCAAGTACCATCCACTATTTATAATTACAATTAAATTTGCCATAAATATTGAATTAAGAATAATTGTTTATTTTAAGAGCATTTTAAAGAAAAGGTGTAGGCCCTATTTGATGAAATTTTCTTTTATAGTCCATTTATAGCTAGCTTATATTAATTGGATAATCTTAGCAATTAAAATTTAAAATCCAACCAGTGCTGTTATAAATGTTCATACTTATTTTGAATAAGCCATACCAAAACTACTATCAGTATATAAATTGTTTGTTAATTTATAAGCTGTAGTGCCATAAGTTTTATAGGTATGTATTTATTAAAATAAATATATGTATTCATAAATATGAAGTTTGTTACAATATACAGGGCTGCCCAGAGAGCTCATGGGGCCTGAGGCAACGTAATTTTGGGGGGGGGGCCCTTCTATAAAAATAATAAACATAAACCTTCTTATCTTCCCCTTATCAATGTCTAAGGCTTATTTACAGTGGACTAGACTGCCGATGATGAGTTTGGGGTTTGAATCTCACTCAGGTGTCATGATTTTCCACTCTTTCTCCATGTAAATGTGGGTGCACTTCATCTTAAATTAACCTTCCTATCCATAACATATTACCATAGTTAATAGTTAGAATATAGTCTAAACATATAATTTGAACAGGTACCAGTGAAACACAGCGACAAATTTTTAAAATGTAATAGATTTATTTTTATCAAGATAATCTTAAGTTGTGTACATTATATACAAGATTACTTCAAAAATGGTTAAGCAAAATTAGTAATTTCATTGAAATACTTAAGAACGTTCACTCTCATATCATTTAAGAACAAATTTTCGAGCTCTCATTGCAGAGAATTCATCGATAATATCCTCAAAACTTATTTCCTTAACAAGATAATGTTCAATGCTCAAACTTAGCAAATGGGTTAGTCTATCCTCACCAGTGGCTGAATGTAACGGTTTTTAATCAAAGACAACTTACTGAAAGTGCACTCCCCCGATGCTACTGACACAGGTAATACTGTTAGGAGTCTTAAACAAATGGAAATTTGTGGAAAAACTGTTTTTTGACCCTTTTGAAACAAACAATTGAGCAGTTCAAGGGCAGAGCTAACCTTTCCACTAAAACACAAGTTTGATTCTGTCTGTATTTTAGAAAAGAGCCAAATTTCTTCTATGAGATCTTCTATTTGAAGGTCCTGAGGATATGCTGCCTTCAAAGATTTGGCATGAGTGGCTATGGCATCCACATCGTCTATTGTGTTCAAAAGAGGCGATAATAATACTGACAATTCTGCCATTCTATCAGCCAGGTTACGTAATTCATACAAGAGCAGATCTAATGTAGGAATGAACACCTGCACTTTGAATCTAGTTTCTGGAGAGTCAAACTTGTAGTCAACATCCTCTCTCTCATCATGGAATTTTTGTTTCTTACGAATTCCTGAGACATTTAACTTTGGTTTGATTCCGAAGTGTGAAGTGACTTCTTTTAATTCTGTGAGAAAACTTGCCCAGGATTCTTTCAAAAATTGAATCTCCTCCACTAGGCTCTTCACATTTTGTGTTTCCTCTTCCACTGTTAGTATATAACTTTTAAGGACTCGGTTCCTAACATCAATGCACTGCAAGACTTTGTACCATATAGCAGTGAGAATGAAAACAAACTATTACAGCCAAACAATTTGACCTGATGAAAAAAGAAATACATTTTTAATAATCAATATTGTAACAACCTTTTATTTTACTTAAACCACCTTAAAAAACCAAGGATTAAGAAAATAGAAAAAAAATACATTGTATTAACTTATTTTAAATCAAAGTTGTTTGGGTGATCGGGACCCCCTGTTGAACGGGGGCCTGGGGTAAACTGCCCCATTCTCCTCCCTTTCTGGGTAACCCTGACAATATATATATATTTAAAAAAAATTAATTCAGGAACGTGTTGTCCTCTAGGAAATTTTAAAATCAATAGTTATATTGTTTACAAATTACTGTTCTTTCTACTAAAATTCATTTTCAAATTTGGTACCCCCAATTTGTTGAAAAAATTTATAATTTTCTGCAATTTTATGTGTGGGAAGCAAAGTGTTCTAAAGACTTTCCTTTGAGACAAAAAGTATTTGAATCTTTAAAGATGAGTAAAAATATTTTTATGAATAAAATATTTATGAGTGCATGTGTTTCCACCCTATCTTTATATAATGGTAGTCATCTCTTTTCTAATTACTTCACTATGGCCCTTTCTAAACATCTAGACTAGTGGTATTCGTCCTGGGGTATGCAAAGACATCTTAGGGAGTATGTGAAATATATATAAAAATATATATATATATACATATATGTACACCGTATATATTTTGTGATAGACACTAAACAATCAGGGCAAGATTTTGGGTACGACACAAGAGAGCTGGAATTAAGGACATGCAATCTGGGAGCACCCGTATTTTTATCTCTCTCCTTTATGTGAATCGTATCAGGGCAGTTAGTTTAATTTTATTCCACATAGTGTGTTGGAATGGGACTGAACACTATTGGGGTGGAATGTTTTCCCCGATACTGTTTCTTACTTATTTTAATAATGCCAATTATTTTTATGATATAATCAAACAGATGAACACGTTCATACTTAATATCTACAACAGCTATGATTTTCATTATGAACCAACCACTTTGGGGGTATAAAGTTGAAAGAAGAAAATTTATAGAAAAGTTTGAACCTGTGATCTAGAAGATAGTGGAACCAAGCAAGGATAAATTTCCAGCTTTCAGGGTAAATAGAAGGTTCATATGTTTGTGTTTTAGGATGGATTGATCAGAATTATTACAGAAGAAAACCTTTACTCAATATTAAAATTAAGTCATTTAAGAATAAAAAAAATAAAATACGTTTTGATTTCAAATTATAAAAGAGTTAAAAAATCAAGTTTTACTCTCAATAATTCTATATATTTTTGGATCTAAAATTAACAATTTTACTAGGTTGCCATAGAATTTCTGAAATGATATTTTAGCTAATATAGTTGTAAAGAACACTTTAACGTTTTAAATCCACAAAAACATTATATCTACATCTTTTAACATTCTTTGTAGGAATATGATAATTGAGTAAGTACCTACCAAATTCAGAAGTCAAACAATTTTAATATGTAAATAGTTTATTTCAAATTTTAAGCTTGTTAGCACTAGTAAATAAAATATTGACTCCTCATTATTAATAATAGTTTTTTTCTATAATTAGCATTACACATACAACGTGTTTCTAAAACATTGCATCAAACTTTGGCAGGATACTCCTTGGGTGAAATTAGAATAATTCTCATAAGCAACCTAGGGTCCATCTTCAATATTAAGGGCGGTATACACCCCTAAAGACAGAGCTAAAAACGACTGTTTTGTGAAATATTATGAAAACTGCTTAGGGTATTACAACGAATCTTTGTATACTACTTATTGAAACCTTGATCATTAATAAACTAAATGTGCTGTTACCGTTACCCACCCCCATCATGTAAAAAAGGGGGGTTTGTAACACATTTTTTCTAAAATAAAATATGTCAGAGTAAGTATTACCAATTTTTACTTAAGATTACAAAACAGGGAATCAAAATTAACAAAAAAGGTGTCTTGGAGAAACTGTCTAGCTTTCCCCGTTTCTGAGATAATCACACAAGTTTGAGATCAGAGCCAAGTGCAAATGCCTGCCAGGTAGGCAGCCAGAATCGCAGTTTTATTTCGCAATGCAGTCGTTTAACCATTTTTACCGGCACGTGTGACTATGTATCACGTACATTTGGTAAACAAGGCTGGTTTGTGTGTTATGATGGAGAAACTCTGATACTTTTCCTTCTTCATAAGCTCCGATGTGTTGCTATTTATTACATTAGTGAGTTATGCTTACACAGTTCACACTTGGGTGGGATTTTATTCATTACACTCACTGGAATATTGAAAGCTACATTAAGAAATACAAATTGTAGTTATTGCATGTTTTAGTTCCTAGCTTCAAAAGCAGATTCATAGCAAGTGTTCAAAATGGTGGCCCCTAACGTTATTGCAATAATTGAGGTGACGTATCAATGACTGGCGTACTCTTTCGAAAACACGTGGAGTTTCTTGAACCTTATCACATGCAGCAACTATCCTGGCTAACAGGTCTTCCTCAGATTCAACAGCTGTCTCGTACACCAAAGCTTTGACAAAGTCTCACAGAAAGAAGTCTAACGGATTTAGGTCAGGAGAGCGTGGTGGCCACGCAACAGGCCCACCTCTTCCTATCCATCGGGCAGGAAATGCAGTGTTGAGGTAGTCACGCACAGCTCTTGTGAAATGAGGTGGGGCACCGTCATGTTGTAGCCACATGCGTTGTCTAACGGAGAGCGGTACATTCTCGAGGAACTGTGGCAATGCAAATTTCAGAAATTGGTAGTAGATGTGGCCAGTCAAACGTCGTGGCATCAGGTAAGGGCCAATGAGATGGTTACCCACAATGCCTGCCCAGATGTTGACAGAAAATCTATGCTGGTTGCCCATGATGATAGTTGCATGAGGGTTCACGTCATTCCAAATGTGACTATTTGTACTATTAAAATAGCCGTCTCTGGTGAATGTTGCCTCATCGGAAAACAATATTATAGTGGAGAAATCAGGAACCACTCCGCACTGCTGCAGAAACCAGTCGGAGAATTCATGTCGAGGAGCATAATCTGCTGGCCCCAATGCCTGCACCTTGCGCATGTGGTACGGATGCAGCAGCTGATCATGCATGACACGCCATACTGTGGAATTGGACACATTCGTTTGATGCGCAATGGCACGTGTGCTTGTTGACGCGTTATCATCCACATAATTCAGTACCTCTTCTTCGACAATTGGAGTGCGAACATTCCTCGGGTGACCAGCTCCCCCTCGTAGCTGAAATGTACCTGTTTCACGAAGTCGCTGAGTGACATCGGTGAAGGTCCGGTGATAAGGTTGACGTCGCGCAGGATATCTATCGTGGTACAACCGTGCAGCTGCTCTTGCGTTTCCTCTAGCTTCACCGTACAGCATGACCATGTCTGTCATTTCTGCGTTTGTGTACTTTGCCATTTGACTAGTAATACGCGCAACATGCAGTGAAGTCGTGTGGACTGATGCAGTCTGCTCGTGGAGGGAGGGGAAGATAGTGATAATAAGAGTGGGGGAAAGGAGGGGGGTGAAGCAACACAGCTTTATTGGCTCCCTACCTGGCAGGAATTAACACTTGTCTTTGAAATTAAACATGCATGATTATCTCAGAAACGGGGAAAGCTAGACAGTTTCTCCAAGACACCTTTTTTGTTAATTTTGATTCCCTGTTTTGTAATCTTAAGTAAAAATTGGTAATACTTACTCTGACATTTTATTTTAGAAAAAATGTGTTACAACCCCCCTTTTTTACATAATGGGGGTGGGTAACGGTAACAGCACATTTAGTTTATTAATGATCAAGGTTTCAATAAATAGTATACAAATATTCGTTGTAATACCCTAAGCAGTTTTCATAATATTTCACAAAACAGTCGTTTTTAGCTCTGTCTTTAGGGGTGTATACCACCCTTAATATTGAAGATGGACCCTAGGTTGCTTATGAGAATTATTCTAATTTCACCCAAGTTTGATGCAATGTTTTAGAAACACGTTGTATTTAGAAAATTCTAACTAAGGCATATTTTGAAATATACAAATAATTAGTAATTGTAAATGTAAAAATATGCTTTAGTATATAAGTATTTATCCATCTGTTGGATATTCAAATAAGTTATTGAAGAATAAGAATAAGAATCTTCCACAGTTGGTAAATAATTATAAATAATTTGTTCATTATCTAAGCTAAATGTATAACATAAAATCATTATTTTTCATTTTTCATCATTTTTACATAGCAGATGATTAGATGAAATAGTTTTAGTAATTGATTTTTAAATAATTAACCAAAATACAATTTGACTAAAAGATAGACATAGAAAACTTTCACCAGTATTAAAAATCATTTTAATAAATTCCATAAGACCACACAAATATTTATATACAATAAAGAAATGAATACTAATTTTTTGCCAACCAAAACTTTCATACAAAATATAATATTTAAAAAAAATATTCTTTTTAGTGTCAATATTTGTACCACAAAATAAATGTAAAAAGGGAACTTGATTTTATAACTGTGCTAATCGATGTATTTAAGTTGGAAGTATTTTCCTGTGTATAATGAATGTTTGGCAATACATTTTTCAAGTTGTATAGCGTTATCTAACTTTAATACAAATCCAGTTATTGAGTTTCTTAACAGTATCATATTTTTGACAGATCAATATTGACAATTATTGCTGGCACACTGCATAATTCAGAAGTGTTTTACTTTATTTTTCTTTAAACAATAGTTGGTATCCGAAAATGCTACTATGTAAGTGTGCAGTGTATGAATGTGTTAAGACACCAAAGTTAAAAAAATTCAACTATGATTTTGTGTGATAAATCCTCATGATTTTGATATTTCATCAATTTAGAGGAACCACTTACTACTCCAGTTGTATCACAATCCCTATAAGTCTCAGTTTTTAGAATATTTGGTTTATATATTTATTTAAGGATTATCAATACCCAAACACCGTTCCAAAGTAAATTAATACTCTCCAAATGAAAGCGTACATTTGAATTATTTTATGTAAAGTATATTAGTTGGTGAGTATTATGTATACTTTAGAAAGTGCTCCAATAGGAATGGATAAATCAATATTTACCAATTATTTAGGTATACAAGCAAGGCCGTAGTCAGCCAATAATTTCGGGGAAGGAGGGGGGAGGGGTGTTGGTGGGCACATCCCCCAATTGCCGGAGGCTAGTAATTTTTTAAATGATAAAACAGTTCTAGAAGCTATCTGAAGTGTTTTCATGGTAGCATAACCCCCTAACTGCCGAAGTCTATGAAAAATAATAAATATTAAACACCTCGAGAAATTATCTGAAGTGTTTTATTATGACAACATAACCGCTTAATTGCCGAAGACTAGATAAAATTGTAAATATTAAACACCTCTAGAAGCTATCTGAAGTGCTTTTTATGGTAACATAACACAATAACTTCCGAAGGCTAGAAAAAATTCTAAATACTAAACAACTCTAGAAGCTCTCTGAAGTGCCCTCTAATTTGTACTTGTACCTTAGTTTTGATATTGTTTGAAACCATAAATATAGCAATATATATTTTGTTCATAAGATTTCAGGAGGGGTTGAACCCCCAAAACCCCCCTCCTGACTACGGCCTTATATATAAGCAACATTTTATATATATATAATATACATATAAAATACATAATATACATTATAATATATATTATTATACACATATAATATATTGTAAATATATAATATAATATATATAGTAAAAATATTGTGTGTTTATAATATAATATTATGATAAATTATACATAATATAATAAATATAATATTTCATATTATATGTGCATTAGATTTATATATATATATAATGTTATATTATTTATAATAAATATTATTTATATAATATATATTATATTGTATTATATTATATATACAATATATTACATTATATGTATTAAATAATATATTTACAATATATTATAAATAATTATATGATATTATATAAAATATGTTTTATAATTATATTACATTATATTACATATTTTGTGTTATATATAATTATATTATTTATAACATATATAATATAATATATTATGTATATTATATATGTTGGAATGTTGGTATTTTTTTATGACGAGTCGCGGTTGTTTAGTGTAGCCATCTTTAAGCGTGCGCATGCGCAGCACTTATATTTACCAGACAATAGACAGCCGAGTCATGCACGTTATAAGTTTGGGACGCACATTTGCGACTTCGTCACTTGTAATTTAATCGTGCTGACTGATTTTTGTTTTATTGTATTATCTTGTTTTTTTGGTTCACTTGACCATGGTAATCTTTCTCTAACGACATATATTTTTATATGTATATTATATAACATTTTAGAAAACATATATATTTTATATATAATTGTGCTTGTATACCAAAATAATTGGTAAATGTTGATTTATCCATTCCTATTGGAGCACTATAGGCCTATAAAGTATACATAATACTCACCAACTAATATACTTTACATAAAATTATAAATATTACTACATTTAACAATTATTATTGATTTTAAAAACAAACTTGATTCATGAAAAATGAGTCAATAACTATTTAGTTTGTATTTATCCTATAGATTCTAAACCAATTAGCTCTTTTTTATAAACTTTTCGTATATTTAAAATAATAGGGCATACAATATTTTTCCCTAAAATTGTTCCAAATTTGAGAATCGTTGTTTTCAAAAATTAGCTACTTTTATTAGTTTTAAGCCACCTTTATTAAAAGCGTTTAATACACTAAAACAATAAAGATGTGAAATTTACTTAAATAAATAGGAAAAATTGTAAACATTTTTCTAAAATAAATTAACAAAATTTATATCAATTTTTTTAACAATATTTTTTGCAAAAATTAGTACTTCACATATTTATAAGTAATATATGGCCTAGTTTTAACTATTTTGGTGTTTGGTCAATAGGGCTACTGCTGGATTTTCTAATATTAAAATGGATACAGTTTGTCTCATCTAAGGTGCACACTCGTAAATTTTAAAAGCAATATATGAACATTTTTGAACATGATAAAACAACTTAACTATCAAAATTATAATATCCTATATAGTTATTGACAATGAAGCACTTGTTATTAAGAAGTAATACAAGTGGTCCAAAAATTATTTTAGTTATCAATAAAGTAATTTTTATAAGCACAAGAAAAATAATTTACAAACTTAAAACAATTTAGCTCAATATATTTCCTACAAACTTAATGTACCACGCACAATTCGATTTTGTATGAAACTAATTGTTAATTTTAAGTTTTTTGAACTTTGACATTATTAACTGTCTTTATTTTTTAAACGTTAAAGATTATAGCTTGTAACGTTTGAAAAAATATTGTCTAATATTTATTTGTAGGCCTCCAAATTATTATGGTACGTATATGTATACATATATATGTATAGAGGTACTAGAATCCAGTGCTACTACTGCTCTCAGCTTAAAATCATAGAAAATATTTTTTTCCAAACAAGAGACAGTCAATTTATAGTTAAATTGTGGTACATATGTTCACTTCTTTCAAGCCCAAAATGGAACACATATGGTCAAGAATTTCCACAAACAGGACTGGTTACAAAATTGTTGGGAATTTTGGGCTGTGTCAACTATTTCTATGTATCGTACAGGGTTAAGTGTGTTACTTAGTCACCACAACCAATAATAAAAACATTTCATCAACAGCTAACTTCTGATCTTTTCAGGGTAGAGGATGGTTTTAAATACATTTTCCACTATAGGCTATTAATATCAATTTTTTATGTCACTTTTTACTCCTTGTTTGAACATTATTCATTTTTAGATTGGCTTAGAAAAACAGTTTTTAGAAGTACAAAATTGAACATTTATGTTTAAAATGTTTGATAAAGGGTAATAGCCTATTTAGTGTTGAAGGTAGTTAAAAAAAATGGTTGGCCCTGGAAACACTCCACAACATGCCACTGCTATTGTGCTAAATATACCCACATTATATTCACATTTTAAAAATAAAAATGAGGAATAAATTCAAATCTAAAATTTAATATTTCGTTTTTGAAATAGGTGGAAATGAGACACACCGTTGTCAAAATCAGATACAGCATCAAATCCTAGTGAGGAAGAGGGGAGTGTAAAAATGAGACAGATCAGGTTTTATAATCAGAAAAATTTATAGATTGTATTTAAAAATTTTATTATAAGACTTTAGAATGGTAATAATAAAGGACTTAGACCCATTAAAGATACTAACACAATTTAAAGCCTAAAATATCTCAACATATAAGTAAAAATTATAATTATATCCAGGATATTAAAACAGGAAAAAGAACCTCAAAATTTTTAACTTAGCTATCCAGTAAACACATCTATAAATATCTTTTGTCAACTACAATTGTCTAATTAAATTCAAGGTTGAAATATGTACAAGTATGGTAATTTTTTTTTTTATCAAGATCGGTCTTTTGGTGTAAGACACCAACAATTATTATTGTGGAATTAATTGTTAATAGATTCACTGTTAATTGAAATCCTGTGTGTTAGGCTATTAGATATATTGACGTTAAAGATGTTGACAGCACCAACTTTTTTTGTTAAATAATAGGAACATTGATACCATAACTTAAATTAGATTTTTCAAATTTAGTTTTCTTGATGAAAGTAATAACAGATCCTTCAAGACATTATGATATATTTGCGATTAACTATAGCTCATAAATAGAAAGATTACTGTTTATGAGCTAACCATTATTAAAAAAGGAAGCACAACAAACATGCATATTCAGTTTTGCACACAAAATAAACTAAAAATCACCATATTGTATGAAAGGCCGTAGCCAGCCAATAATTTCAGGGGGGATTTGGTGGGTACATCCCCCAATTGACGGAGGCTAGAAAAAATTCTAAATGATAAACCGTTCTAGAAGTTCTCTGAAGTGGGTTTTTAATCTAGAGGAGAGTACAACACAGCCAGTTACCATCTAGAGGAGAGTACAACACAACCTGTTTCCATCTAGAGGAGAGTACAACACAACCTGTTTCCATCTAGAGGAGAGTACAACACATTTTCAAATAAAAATAAAATTACTCATTGACATTTTTTGTTTGTCTTGGAGTTTAAGTTCATCTTTAAAAAGGCAAAGGTTGAATGAAAAAAATCAACTTCGATGCTACAAACTGACCTAAACTGGATATTTGTCCCAATAGAGGGTGCATTCACTAGCGTGACAATGTAATATTACTATAAACAGTATTACATTTCCTCTTCTATTGTACCTATTTCCGACAATTGTTTCCTCTAGTGTTTGTTTGTGCTTCTTCACCCCCACTCAGCCCTTATATCAGCGCCGTTTTAACAAAATGTGAGGCCAAGTGCAAAAAAATCTTAGACCGCTTTGTACGGCAGTTTTACAGTTTTAGCACTAAACCCAAGGCCGTAGCCAGCCAATAATTTCAGGGGGGGTTTGGTGGGTACATCCCCTAATTGCTGGAAGCTAGAAAAAATTCTAAATGATAAACCGTTCTAGAAGTTCTCTGAAGTGGGTTTTTTATGGTAAAATAACCCCCTAGCTGCAGACGGAGGCTAGAAAAAATTCTAAATGATAAACCGTTCTAGAAGTTCTCTGAAGTGGGTTTTTTATGGTAAAATAACCCCCTAGCTACCGAAGGCTTGGAAAATTTCTGAATATTAAACACTTTTTGAAGCTCTGTGAAGTGTTTTTTTAGTGGTAAAATAACCCCAAAAATGCCGAAGGCTAGGAAAATTTCAAAATATTTAACACCTCTAGAAGCTCTCTGAAGTGTTTTTTTATGGTAACACAGCCCCCTAATTTGTATTTGTATATTAATTTTGATATTGTTTGATCCATAAATAAAGCCATATATATTTTGTTCATAAAATTTCGTGGGGGGTTTGAACCCCCAAACCCCCCCCGGCTACGGCCTTGATTGTATGCATGAGAGAGAGAAAATAAAAAAGTATGAATATTTATACTTTGCATGCTAGCAGTTATAGAACAGAATATCTGTAGTAATAAATAGTTAAATCATTATGTAGATTGATACACATAAAAATATAGTTTTATATAATTAATAACTATAACTGTAATCATATAATTTATGGTAGTGTAGAATATTGTGTTAAAAATACCTGAACTCGGGTACGCTGTGAATTTCGACAGAAAAAAACACGGTATATTTATTAAAAAAAATTATATTTCTTTTTTAATTACTTTTAAATTATATTCCAATTTTATTTTTGCATTTTACAAAGGCCTACTACTTCAAATTTAACCAAATGTTTACCAATGACAAATGATGCTTTGTATTATCTATCTGACTCATGGATATGAAATACAGGTAAACGTGTTTTATATGGTATTATTTATATACTAAATTACTTGTAATGTATTAAGTTTGGTTAAAAAACAATGCTAAGAAATATATATATTTTCAAAATTTTGGCCAGCCATTAGGCCTACTAATTTAATTTTGATATTTTTTTCTTGTTTCATGCCTTTTTAATAAGTTAGAATAAATTGTTGCAATCTATATAAACACCAAACAGATTAAATAAAAGTGATAAGCTAGAGGAACAAAATATTCATGGATTAAAAATTTTTACTAATTGGGGTACGATACAATTTATGAATTCCCTTTGAATAAAATTGGATAAAATAAATACATTTTAAAAGTGATTACTTAATTTGAACTCACTTTGAATGTTTCAAAACACTACATGCCAGTTTCAAGAATATATTTTTAAAGTTTGGCACATTAATAAAGAAATACTAGCTTTGATAGGTAAAATAAGAATCCAAAACATCTCTTTTTGACAGCCCTGTCTTTTATGGCAAGAGCATAAAAAAAGATTTAAACTATTCTTAAAATTTTCTTGGGAATCTCCTATTTTTCATAGTCTTGTCAAAATCTGTAGGTTAATTAAATTAGTTAGCTATAGAGGAAAGGGTGTGGTGACACACACATTAAGACTCACATTTGGCAAAAAATTGCTTTTTCTTATTATATAGGAAAGATTTATAAACCATGAATATTTAATTCATCTTCATCATCAACTGTTTCCAGCCTGTGTCCAGGTCAGTTTATTAAAATGCCTCCATCTTCCTCTATCTTTCCACCACTCTTCCTCCTTTAATTTCTTCCAGTCATCTTCTCTCATTTGAACACTTTCTGTTATCTGCTCCTCCCATCTCTTTCTTTGCCTCCCTTGAGGTCTTTTTCCCAAATACTTCATTTCCAACATTTTCTTCAGCATCCTCTCTTTTTCCATCCTCATTGCATGCCCATACCATCTCAGTTTTGCTTCCTCTACTATCTCATGCACTCCCTGTACCCCGACTCTTTCTCTGATAACTTCAATCCTAATTTGTTTCTCCTTGTGACAGCTAACATGCTCCTCACAAACTTCATTCCCATGGCCTTCACTTTCCTAGTATCTCTTAAATTCATTGTTCATCTTTCTGCTGCATATGTGACAATAGGTACAAAGTACATCCTGTACAATACTTCCTTAAACTTCTCTTCTCCATAGCTGGTCTCTTAAGCACCTATAGAACAACTCTCCCTGATGTCCTCTTCTCATTAAATCCTATCTACTTCCACCTTTCTCATCAATCACACTTCCAAGATATTTTACGTTCTGTACTTTTCTCAGCTCTACTCTATCCAGCCTTATATCTTTATAGGGCTTTACCCTTTTCATTGTCATTACCATCACTTCCCACTTTGCCATGCTAAATTTCACTCCCCACTCTTTTACTTCCTCATTACATTCTTGCAGTTGTTCCTGTACTTACTCTTCCTCCTCCCTCCATCAGGGCCGCCTGCAGGTAACTGCCAGTGACTGCAAATGCATTCAGTGATATTTGAGATTTTAAAAATATTTTTCCCATGATTAAGAAATGTTTGCTTAAACTATAGCCAATTCTGGAGTTTTAAAAATGTTTGTAAATAATTGTTAATAAAGTAATGCATTTCAATTATTGTCTCGTCCAGCCCTATCACGCGATGGACTGAGAAATATAAAAGTATCAGGCATTTTAGCGAGAACCTTACAACTGTTGTGGAAGGACTAAAAGAAATATAATTAGCATAATAGCAAAGTTTGGCAGTGATCACACGAGCTTCCTTGTGCTGTCACCACTACGACATTAATAGTCACTACAAAAAATATGGCAAAATATTCAGCAAAATTTGAACTAATCACTGTTATATTACAGGGTATTTTCATTGATTAGCTTCAAGCATCAACACAAATGCAGGAACTTTTATTTTAGTTTTGGTAAGACAGGGAAAATGCAGGTGAGGCATTCAAACAAATATTTGAAAATAGTAAAATAGCAGCAAAAAAATCAATGTGGACTTAAAACTTTCAAGAAGAGCTGTACTCCAAACTAGCCATGCTAACTACCCCACAGACATTGAAATATATTATTTCAGGATATACATTATTCATTCCATACATTAATTCATTAATCACATCCATACAGGAAAGATTTTCAGATGAGAAAAGAAATTACTTCTTATTATTTTACTTGCACCCAAATAAAATGAAAATCATAAATTTTGAAGACTTTGGAAAGGCTTTTGAAGATATAATAACTATTTCTGGAAGGGTACCTGATAACTTCAAAGAAGAAAGTATCATATTAGGCAAGTGAAATCAAATATAGAAACAGTGAATTTGAGTGAACTTCTGGGTGGCAGTGAATGTAAGGACCAAGGAATAATATTCCAACTGTAGCAACAGCAACCTCTTGTTCTGTGGAATGATGTTTAGTGCACTTCGGAGACTGAAAACCTGGCTGAGAAGTTCGATGAGACACAGAAGACACCGCAGTATGGCACTATTAAGTGTACACAAAGGTTTAAACACCACGGCGTCGATAGCAATTTAAAAAATAAGTTCATAGAAATGGTAATAAATCGCTTGGCGTTGCATCCTTGAAGACTGGTATTTTTATTTTAAACAAATGATATTTCAGAGAAGGAGTAACTTGACAGATGAAAGTGCTATGAATACAAATGATGAATAATATTAAAACATAAACTTAGTTAAGAGTTTGGAGAAGTTGTTGAAAAATATGTTATCATAATACCCATGATATTTTTTTTTGTAATGTGTATTTTAAATATTAGACATAAGAAGAATAATGCACATTTATATAAGTAGACTATTTTTTAGCTCCTGCTTGTTGCATGCTAAAGAGGACCTGGGTGAATTTTTTTATTTTACTGGCAGCATATATATTTAAGTTAGAACAAAATATGCTTGAAGGACCCCAACTTTTCAAGTGGGAACCAGCGATTCACTATTATTAATTTGGTGGCTGTAGTCACTGACATCTTTTTCTGTGGGTGGCCCTGCCCTCCATACCATCAAGTCATCAGCAAACATCATGGCTTTCATTTTTTCCTCCCCGAGTTTTCCTGCCACTTTGTTCATGACCATTTCCATTACCATTACAAATAGTAATAGTGAAAGAGCACTACCCTGCTTCATTCCATTTTTTATTTGGAACCACTCCCTCCTTCCACTCTCCATCTTAACACAACTTCCATTTTCCTCATGCATACTTTTCACTCTCATTACTACTCCTCTTCCTACCTATGCTTCCTCCATAGCTTTCCAAACTTTATTTTTATCCACGCTACCATATGCCTTCTCCACATCCATAAAAACCATTACCAATTCTTTCCCATATTCATACCTTCTTTCCATCAGCTCGTATGGCAAAGATTGAGTCTATTGTAGACCTCTGTTCCCTAAATCCATGCTGTTCCTCTCTCCACTTTCCTTTTATTCTATATCTTATTCTCTTTTCTAGAATCTTCTCAGATTTTTTTAAAGTGGCACATCAGCGTTATCCCCCTATAATTTGTACACCTCTTTCTGCTTCCTTTCTTTAAAATAAGTATTATAACTCCTCTTTTCCAGGCTTCCGGTACCTTGTTCTGCTTCCAAACCACTCTCAGCACCTGTATAGCCATTGTATACCAATTCACCTGCTGCCCTAATAATTTCCACAGTCATTTCGTCCACACCCGGTGCTTTTCCTTGTTTCATCCTGTTTAATGTATTCTCCACCTCTTTCCATGTTGGACATCTTTCCTCCTCTTCTTCTATTTCTTCCTGCTCCTCTCTTTCGCTCTCATTCATTTTCTCTTCCGGGTTGAACATTTTCTCAAAATATCTCAACCATAGTTCCTTTTCTTCCTCTCCTGTCCTCAACATTTTCCCTTCTTCATCTATTATTCTAACTTCTTGTCATTTCTCTCGCCTCCTGTTTCTAACTTGGCTACATAACACCTTATTACTTCTTTCCAAGTCCCGTTCTAGCATTTCCATCCATTTTTGCATCCAATCCTTCCTGGCTTCCCGGAAACTCGCTTCGCTCTTTTCTTCTTCTTCCTATATTCTTCCTATGTTTCCTCATTCCTATTCTTAAAACTCCTTCTGAATCCTTTATTCTTCTCTTCAACTGCTTTCTTCACCTTGTCGTTCCACCAGGATGTCTCCTTTCACTTCTTCTTATTACTTGTCCTCCCACATACCTCCTCTGCCACTCCCACCAGACTGTTCTTAAGCCTTTCACATTCAACCACTACACTTTGTATCTAATCCTAGGGTACTAAGCTTTTTACCTTTCTTAGGTGCAGCTCTCTCTCCTCTTTAATTTTTAGCCACCACACCCTTATTCTTCTTTCTTGTCTTACTAACTTTTTCCTACATTCTCATCACTTTATGTCTGCCACCAACAACCTGTGGTCACTATCTAAGGACACACTTGATATTAGCTTGATATTTAAGGTCTGCCTCTTCATTCCTTCATCCATGATAAAGTAGTCTATCACTGACTTTTTCTCCCAATCCCAACTGTATCTAGTAATATTATGACTTTCTCTTTCCTTTTTATACCAGCTGTTTAGCACTTTAATTTTGTTTTTTTATACACATCACCTCAACAGTCTTCTACCCACCTCGTTTCTCTCTCCCCATCCTTCCTCCCCTAATACCTCCTCAAACCCTACTCTCTCTTTTCCTGTTTTTGCATTCAGATCGCCCATTATTATCTGACACTCGTTTCCCCCATGCCTTTCTAGATCTTCCTCAAACTTGTCTTTTTCTTCCCCTAATACCTCCTCAAACCCTACTCTCTCTTTTCCTGTTTTTGCATTCAGATCGCCCATTATTATCTGACACTCGTTTCCCCCATGCCTTTCTAGATCTTCCTCAAACTTGTCTTTTTCTTCTGATGGGCACCCCACTTGTGGGGCATACACTTGTATCATCTCCACCCTTTTCCCTCTATCATTAATTGTTATATTCATTATTCTATAGTTCATCCCTACTACCTCCACCTGTAGCCCTTCTCTCACAACGAAGTCTAATCTGTTTCTCCTCCCTAACTAAATATTTATATCTATACATTATTTGATAGGATTTCAAACCAAGCCGTGGCATACCATCCTATGATGCGGGTAGCGGGATCACACCAGGGCCATGAACTCTGGGTTCCCATAGTGGAAAATAAAATAATATTGTCTTTTTTTCCTCTGTTAATATAATAATCTGTAACTCAGGTAACAATTTAAAATTCATATATTTCAATAAAAAGTTTATTTAATTAATTTTATGAGCAAGTAAAACCAATTTTTACTCACCCAAAATGTAATACTTTGTGGTTAGTAGGTAGGTTGTTACAATTAAGCTTGGTTTATTTGTAGATTGTAGCTCTGGGATTCCCCGCCTCAATATATAGACTTCATTTCAGTGCAACCATCGAGATACTGTGATTTGTACTTGGTGCTGTTGTGTTGACAATCTATCTATTGTACTTGTAATAAAACATATTAAAAAAGATATTGCTTGTACTCATCATTGCAGGCCCTAAAATATAATTTTACAAAATGAATGTCATGAAGACAGTGACACAAAATTTTACTGACCAAACACAAAATGGAAATTTTAAGTCCAGAAGAATTTGGTTAACAATTTGAAAGTTATGAAAATGCATTCCTTCTTGCAATTCTCACAAATATTTTGCAGTCAGTGGATTATATATCAAAATTACTACTACAAAATCTTGATCTGTTGAAATCCACTCAGTTGCTCAACTATGTTTTGGAAGATATGTAGGTATCCATGAACAATTTAGTTTCTTTAACAAATGTGCAAAAAAAAATTACACTATTGTGGAGAATCAAATCAATATCTCTAGTAGTTCATAAGAGTAAAGTCAAACGATTAGTTGGTTAGCATTGTGAGGATCAAAGATTTTATGATGCAGCTCATCATTTTAAAGTGAAGTACTCAATGTTTCCTCCGCCAGAGCTGTATTGGAATTCTATAGACATTTTTAAAATATATAGGATTGCTATTAACTTTACTCACTGCCACTGCACCTACAATTCTACAAACTACAACTAATAAGGAAATAAACGATGTTACAGAATATCTGCACAATGAGTATCAAGCCGATTAAACAGCTTCCTTCAGTACTCAACTATCATTTAGGGCTAGTTAGAGATCACCAATAGCTCAATGTCTTCAGCAAGAAGTAGCTAAATTTCAGCTTTCCCAGATATGTATAAACTATTTTTATTTTTAAATCTTCCAGTAAGTGCTGCAACATTGGAATGGCCATTATTTAAATAAATAAATATTTATGAATCACAATGGCAGAAGAAATGTTGTTGGGACTAGATATTTTATCACTTGAAAACCAATCCCATTTGAACATTTATACATAGGCTCTACTGAATATAAGTATCTCATTTAGCAATGTACCCATATCCCACCAATCAATATTATGCTTAATGCTTCGAAGAATTCATTGGTACAGTTTGAACAGGTTGTGCTTGCCATGGCAACATTTCATTCCAGGCTTATGATTCAAACTGTCTTTCTCCTAGGTTATTGGTGATCCCCTGAAGATCTCAAAAATCACCAAGTTCTGGGATTCCATAGTGCTAGAGATAGGTTAAATGTAAAACTGTACTGATACCTCTTTTCAAATATGATTAAAATACACATACTTTTAGAAATCTCTCATAAAAACCAATTGTATGTTTTTTGTTATTTTTTTAAATGTTTATGAAAACTTTCATAATAAACACCTACACATCTAAAAATAATTATAGTATCAGAAACAATAAAAATAGGGTGGTACATAGAGCTTCCCACACATTTCATGCAGATTAAAAATTACTATACATTTAAAATATTAAGAAAACTAGTAAGTAAATTAATTTTCACTTAAAATCATATAACTTATTTAAATTTGTTTATATGGTTTGAGATTCACTCTTTTGTTCAAAGTGCTGATAAGAAATAGTAAAAAAGCATCCAGTGTATTGGCCAACATATTTTAAATAATTTAATTTAGTTAATAGTTTTGATTAAAAAAGTGAAGACTTAGACTACAGTAATACATAATTATACAATTATATATTTGTAATATCCACTCTTACATTCAAGGGGTAACATTTTATAGTTTATTAAAGCAGTAAGTAGTATCTGATTTTACACTATTGTTAATTTGACTAAATGAACTTTGTTCAAATGTGTTTGAATACAAACTCATAAATTGACTTACTCTATTTAAAATGATAGAATCTTTGATTAAACCAAAAAAAGGAACTAAAAATAACATACAATGAGTAGGCCTAAATATATGAAACATTTTGTTTACCTCCAAACCATCAAAGCATAATTTTGGAGAATTTAATTTCTGTAATTTTTGCTTATGAAGATTATATAACACCAATTATTATTCTGTATTAAAATAAATATTTTGTGATGACTATAAGGATCTACTCATTGTCTTTAAAAATAAACATTGAAAAGTTACACAGTGACACAAAAATTTAAAACAAAACCTTCGGGTTGTATGGGTTTTAAGGCCAAGTTGGATCATGAATGATAGGTAACAATTTACTGGTTCAGTCCAGTCAACCTTCGCTTTCCATGGTAGCAACCCATAAGATATCCCCTGTAAATGGATATATATACTGGTAAATCGTCTCCTTCCATCCAGTATCAGACTTGGCCTAAAATGCCAATATATATTTAATAATTTGTTACATTATTTTGTGTGAATTTGATACGCCTAGCTTACTTCCAAGTTTAAGAGAAAATAAACTCTCTAAAATCATCAAATAGTTTCATTACAAACTTACTTTAGGATTAAATATTTGAAAATTTTGTTTCTTGATAGCAAAACAAAGTGAATGAAACTTTTTTTTTCTTTTACTTTCACTCTTTAATAGTGTCAATAGGTATGTATATAAAAAGAGACACAAAACTGATCATGTTTGCTCTTTAGTCCCTGCAATAATCCAAATTTTAAGTCAAAATTAATGTATTGCCTTTTATAATTCATCTTTATATTCAATAGGTAACTATTTAAATAAGTATATGTAATAATTTATTACCAATTAAATATGATTATACATATGTTGATCCTAAAATTGCATTTTTGAGTCACTCCAAATCTTAAATTAAATGAATTTTATATAAAAAAATACTTTCATTATGAACAAATTTATGTTAGTGCCTATGTTTAATTAGTATACAGTAAATCACACCATTTATAATAATATAATGGAATAAGGTTAATATTTTTCATACTGGCCCAAAATGCTGAGCAGTATTATTATGTTTTAGATTTTATACCCTTCATAGAAACTCCTCATATCTTTAACAAGTATTTCAAAGCGTAAAGTACATAAACTCATTTTATTAAAATCTTCCCACTTCAAATAAATCATAGAATTTTCCAACTAATGCTAATGATTAAAGGAACCAGAGTTTACTCGTGGATTGTTACCAAGGCTTAATTTATTTGATGGGTGTTTATTAGTTAATTTTTTCCTCCATATCACTTTCCATTATACCAAACACGAACACATTAAAGTAGTAAGCTTTATGAATGTATGAACATTAGCCTTAAAGGGCAAGTTTAATACTGAAAGGGAATTATTTAATATCAGAGTTTCTTTTCAAGAGAAGAAAAACCTCACAGGCCACCCCCGATAGAAAAAATATATTCAGTGACAGCTGAATTGGGAATGCATCTTAAATATAGTTGTGGATGTAAATGTATTGTTATAGTTAAACACAATGAAATATAATAACTTGATAAGATAATTAAGAGATATCAGTGCTACCAAACAACCACCCTGTCAGTTAGTAATTCTAGTGGTTCTGACTAAAACCAGGAATATTGCTTTATAAAATAAGTCTTACAACTCTGGCATACTGGTATCATCTTTAGCTTTTTTATATGGCGCCTAGATTTCTATTCGTAATAGACATGGCTACCAATATATATCTCTCTTGATATTTTCGCTTTTTGACTAAACTTTTTTGTATTGCTATTCAAGATAAAAACACTGTTTGATTTTCTGTTGTAGAATATTAAATGTTTTGTCAATAATTGGTTTGTTTTATGGTCTAGCTTGTGTAATTTAATAACCGTATCACTCACTTACATTGGTACTAAACAGTACATATTTTGAAATGTACAACAACTAGTGTTGTATTGCTCTTCTTAAATATTACTGTACAATGAATATTATAATAAGCTTACTATGTGTACTTTGATAAAATCTAATGTTTCTATGACATAATTTTGGACTTTTAAAGATTCATACTTTTTGTTACTAATGAATGATAACACCATTTTTTAATCACTTCGAAAGATCTAAATTTTATTAAGATATTGAATTTACAGATGATATTTTTGGATGGGGTAATATAGCCCACATCGGATATTTTGAGACCAAAACAGATCTGCTTTTCGGAGAAATGCTAATCGATTGAATGATGTGATGTTAGGAAATGTGAATCATCTCAGTCCTTAAATTTGGAAAATTAGTTAAATATTGTTTTAAAATTAATGGCAAAGAATCTTATTACATTCAAATATAAACATGTAAATACTATTTTATTAAAGACTGGAAACATATTTTATTTAAAACAATATATTTAAAAAAAATACCATCCTTTAAGTACCTAAGCTATGAATGAAAAAAATATACAATAACATACCATTGAATTTATTATGTTTTCTTATCTGTCGGCCATTTTATGTTAAATATTTCAAATAATAGATAGTATTTTGTTTTATAAATTGGAGCCCATATATATTTATGTAAAACCTAATTGCTTTTCATTTTAAATAAAATATATAGAGACAACATACAAATTATTTATCTTTCAAAAGTAAGGCTGGGTTTATATTTATGTATAGCCTAATGCATGAGTATTAGCAAATAGTGAATTATAGCACATAGTGCGCAAGAAGTTGAAACACAATAGATTATTTTCAATGATGTTGTTTATAATTGATACATAGTGAATAGCACAAAATGTATAATGTTGATTTAACTTTAACATTTTAACTTTTATTCATGTACTTGATAATAAATGGCCTTTGTATTAGCCTATGAGAAAGCAAGGAGAATCTATAGCTTACTAAATGCCAGTTTAAACAGCAGACAAAAATTAACTTATGTAATCATGTTTGAAATGCTTTGTGGTAGCCATACTTATTTGTTTTTTAAAGAATTTTCTTAGTTTTAGAATCAATGACTATGATTGTAGGGCCTATATTATAATATTTTAAATAAAGGGGAAACACCACAATTTTGATTCTATTACCGAGAATTAATAAATCTACCATAATATTCATGAAAATAAGAAAAACAAGAACCAAATAAAGTTAAAATTTGATTTAATAGTTACAGGCAAACTTAAATTAGGTTACTTTCAAATTTCAAAAGGTACAATACAATTATTAACATTGTTTTTTGAGTTAGCTCTTATGTGAAGTATTTTTAGACCTTTTCTAAAACTAGTTAAAAGAGATTAGGCTATTATTTATGAAAGACTTTAAAAAAACACTATGATTCATTGTAAACTTTTTTTTTATTAATTGTCCACTATAGGCTACTCTATGCACTATTGACTATTAGTTATGCTTTATGCATGAATATAAGCCCAGCCTAAGTTAAATATATTTTTATAACTCTCCAATGGCATTTTTGGATAATACTATTGAAGAAATGAAATACATGTTATAAAAAAACAAATTGTTATTGTAATACCAAATAAAGAAAAGTTCACTAAACAAAATAAGGAATTAATTACTTTCATTATCATGTATTATTTGGTTTGTGTAAAACCTTTTAAATTATTTTAGTTAATATGGAAATGTTTTACATAGGAACACAATATTAAACATTCAAAAGATTGATTTTACCTTTGTATCAAGTTTGAAATAAATTCACCTTTGTTATTTGATATACGAGAGTTTGTCCAGAATAAATGAGGAGCAAACCATTATTTTGATATATATAGCCTTTAAACTAGTTATTTGATTACAACATGAGTCAAGATTAAATCTTTTTCTGACCATATGTCTATTTGTGGTAATCTCTTAAATGTTTAAATATATTACATCAAATGATCTCTTTATAAGCTAAATTTGTCTCTTTATGTAAGTTTAACAATAGGAATATTTCGTAAAATTATTATGAATGTTTAAATCATTTTGGAAGCAAAAAATGTACCAAATTTTTTCCTTACAAAAAATCCCATGAAATCAATCCTTTATAGGAGTTTACTCTAGTAGAGTAATTTTAGTTGTTTAATATACTGTTAACATATGTTTTTTTTTAATGTTTAAGAATGTAATCCATTTGTTAAAAGTGGTTTTAAATTATGTTAATGATAATTGTTTGTTTCATTGAAACAATAATATGTCTTTATTCAGTGTAACTTTGTTACCTCCTAACAAATCATTTTCCAACAGTGAGAAATATTTACAATAAGTTCTAAACCATTAATTTCCAATTGAGGAAATGATTGCAAAACAATGTTTTGACTGTGCCAAGAAACTTATTAGTACCATTTATTTATATAATTTAATACAACCTATAAAAATATGTAAAAAAAAAAGTATCATCACATCTATATTTAATAAATAACCTTACTAGTAGGCCCTACAATATTTATGAAGGATTTGAACAACTTAAAAAAGAGCTGTCAAATCTTAGCTAGTGTAAACATTGAAGGGATCTAATCCATTTTGTTTAGAAAATCAACTCTTTATTTTTTATGAAATTGTTTAAAAAATATGAGTAGGAGTATTGTAGCAGATAAATGAAGTTTCACATGCATGTATAGTGTTAGAAACGATTTTTATAATATTTATTTAAAAATTGTTAATTTAAATGTTATATGCTATGCAAAGGTGTATTCCCAAATGTAGAAGTTCTGGACCTCTTTATTTGCAGTATTGGCGGTGGGGGAGGGGGGGGAGTATGCAAACACATTTAGAGCTAACACATGCTTGCTCGCATCTCTCTTTCATCATGGTTTAAATTGACACCAATCTATTTTAAATATTGTTAACTTAGTTAATTTTCAATTACCATTATTTAAAATGACAAGTTCCGTACTTCCACATTTAAAGAGAAGCCAGTCTAATTTCCCGAGAAATTTATGTTTTATGTTGATAATCAGCCGGAGCGCCGCTCCACATTCAAAATCAGTGTCAGAGTGACTCTACTTTCTGGCTCCACTACACTCCTGAGGCTCTGTACTTTACATTTGGAAAAATGGATATATTGATGCAAAATATCAAAATTGTTTTCCTAGAGGGTAATGGTGAAAAATAAAAATTCATTTTTAAATAGAATTGGTTTTAAAATCTTCATATAATCTATAATTTTAGCTACTTTTTTCTTATAAACTATAGCAATTAAATCAATTATATTTGATTCCATATTGGTAAGAATAAATTCAGTCCTACCATATTGTTAGATTATATATTAGAATATACTTACACAAATGGGTACACTGGCTAGGGTGTACATCTCATATGGTCTGGTTTGCTGGTGAGAGGGACTTTGTGGTTGTAGATATGGTACTTATAATGGTGTATATCTTTTGGGAAAAGTATGGATTGCTATTAGATGGCATGGGATAAAATGGAATAAGATGAAATTCATCAATATTGAAAAAATACCCGTAAAACAAATACTAGTATAAGTTGCAAACATTAATTAGAACTTATGTATATAATATATGGATTGTTCTATTAAAATTTTGTTAAAATAGATTGAGATAATTAGGTACACTATAAATTGTACCAACAATGAAATGTAATAGGATCTAATATAAGGTTACTTAGACACTTTTTAATAAATCTAGAATAAAATATCTACACTAATACTTTAAAACTAATGTTCCAATACTCAGAGTTGTAGCTATCACTATGAATAATTGGAAACTGACATGATGTATGCAATAATTATTTTATTTATTTATTTGATGTATTTAACGTGCACTTTCTGAGGTGACTGATTGTGTCAGCAAACGAGAATTTCTATGATCGAGGGTGAAAGGCCCTACCAATTTTACCAGGAAAGGTATTTTTACATACCTTCCAGGGTTCTTTTACATACCACAAAGGGCATGAGACTGACGGCTTTATTTCCCCTCCGAAGGAAGTTGTCATACAGATTTTTATTACTCAAGGAAAAAT
This sequence comes from Timema genevievae, assembly GCA_902155825.1. Taxonomy (NCBI): domain Eukaryota; kingdom Metazoa; phylum Arthropoda; class Insecta; order Phasmatodea; family Timematidae; genus Timema; species Timema genevievae. Next base: position 38,178 of record CABFWO010004900.1, read on the forward strand.
TTGTTGATTTCTGTTGGGTTTGAATCCATGAATATTGGGTTCTGAAGAGAACCCTTTACCCCAAAACCACTGAGGTCGTCATGGATCCAATTGTCTTACCTTTTTTCTTCTAATGTATTAGTTCTAACTGATGGCTTAGCTAATATTATGTTAGTAAGAAATAACCTGCTTTGGTGGAAGTATAGTATCAAGCATCACTTTCATGTTAAACTAGACTGCCGATGAGAAGGAGATCAGGGTTAGAATCCCGGTCATGTGTACTGATTGTGGTTTTTCCAAAATTATTTTCCAATTTCCCACCATACAAATGCGATCAGATTTCCTCTAAATTCAACCATCATCATCCCTAGCAAATTAGTCTGAAGAAGTATTGGTTTTTCTCTTTCCATTTTAAAACTAGATTAAAAGCTAATACTTTAAAAATTATTTGGATACTCACAGTACACACACACACACAAAAAAAAGAAAGATTATTATAGCTAAAGTAAGCTAAGTAACTAGCAATATTTTAGAAAGACAATGCTCTAGTGTCTAAACAGGAAAACCACTCATAATTCCAGAATCCTTACGTAGGTACTTGAATTTAAAAATAAATGAAATGACACAATCACACAAACTTTCTCATATTGTGTATTTTAGCTAGGAAAAAATTCAAAAAAATATGTTTTTAAGTGGGGATGTATGGAACGCGAGAAGACTTTTTTTTGTCAAAATAAATAAAATATAGTTTCACTAGAAACAAAGAATTTAATTTTCTTCAAATGGTGATATCAAAAGTTGTTGAATATCTGTCATGAGCATAGCAGATAGTTGACCAAATTTTAAATGAATAAAAAATTATTTCAATAAATTCTGGGACAACCTTGACAGATATTCAAAAACTGTTGATATCACCATGTGAAGAAAATTAAACTGTATGTTTGTACTGAAGCAATATTTGATTATTTTTACGAAAAAATGTTTTGATATGAAAACTGCATAGATACTTACCCTTTCTCACCTCCCCTACATCCACAACTTTAGTAAGTTTTCTCAATAAAAACCAACACATTATCTTGTTAACATTGTTTATATATAAATTTTTAAGCCAAATTTTTCAAATATTTTAAGCAAATTTAAAATTTTCAAAAATAAGTTTTTGTTAAATACCGGTACTATAAAACTAATTTTAATTAGTAAAAATAAAAATATTTTCTTATTTATTATGAAAAACTATTCCCAAATACCCATTTTGAGATCAATCTTCAAGACAAATATTGAAAAATATCAAATTGTCTATAGTCATCCTAAGTAAACTACTCTTGACATAATTTATTTAATAGAACATTAATAAATTTTATTATTTTTCATGTAAAATAGTGCCACGATATAAATTTTGAACCAAATCATTTCAACAATTTTGAAAATAATTTAAATTTTACCAAAATTGGTGATTAGTAACCTAATATAAGTTGATTAAAAAAAAAGATGTAAATAATTATTTATAAAAAATCTTTTAACTACCCTTAAACAAATTTGTCCTAAAAACAAGTATACAGTTTTACTTGTCAAGTAAATTAATCCCCAGCTATACATTTCAAATAAAATCATTGAACCATCTTCAAATAATTTGAAGTTTTGAAAATCACTCACCTGTAAACTGCCTTTTAAGAAATTTTACCAATAAACCAAGTATACAGAGTGTTTGAGAAGTAAAATCCTGCCTAGATATCCATTTTAAACAAAATCGTTGAAGATTTTTCAAAAATTTCTAATTCAAAAAATCACTTTACACTAAACTACCCTTAATTTTATGGTTTCGGTCAATATCAAAATAAACATCCTGAGGTATTGCCTTATAACATCTAGATATCAAATTTTAACAAAATCCATTAAACCGTTTCATATTTGTGTCCAGGCACATAAAGACTGTAACATACAGACATGGGGACAGACATAATGGTAAAATCCAGTTTTGGGTTAGGAAACACATAGAACGTAAAGATTCATCAAAATCTCAAGATCGAAAATTTTCACTATTACAGTTTTATCTTGATTTGAGAAAGAAAATATTAGCTGTATTGTAGAAACTTATTTTTAATATAGTGTATTATTCTTTCAGTATCTAAGTGAAATATCTATTATTGAAGGCCTATTTAAGTAAAAAATAATGTAATTCATAATTCATTTAAGTATCTTACTTAATTTAATACTTGACTTAGCGTATTTTCCAATGAATTTGTCTTTAGTAAAGGTAAATCTTTTTATCTCAAGTATAATACAGGTGTTTCATGACTGAATGTATTTTGAAAAAATATTTTCTTAAACACTTATCCCCCCTTCTAATCCTGTTCCCCTACAGCTGCTCCACCCCCTGTAACACTCTCCTCAAGGCCTTGACAGCAATTAAAAGCGATGTTGCCAAACATGAAAACAAATCAAAATGACACACAAAATATGGTAAATATTTAATAAATCAACATTTATTTGTTGAAAATCATGTTCAAGCTACAACTGTTTGTTTATATGCAGAGCCCAGATTTTGATGACCATAGAATAATCAAAAAATGACCTATTAAATGACTTATAAATTCCAACAAATGACTTCAAATTTTCCAAAAATGACCTAAAAATATGAACAAAAACTCATAATGAATACACGCAACTAAATCAAATACACACATTGCAAATGTAGACTAAAAAATATCCACGTGGTGAAAAGCCTTTAGCAATTAAGTTCTGGCATTCTGCTTAATCTAATATCAATTTACAAATATCTACTTCAGAAATGATAGCTTCATCCTCCCAACACAACCCCTTCTAGCTTCATTGCAGTGTCTATCCAGGAATGTGTATTTTATAAACATACAAGAAATGAGAACACAAAGTTAACTGACTATATTAAATAGTCTCATTCCGACCGTAGAATTACTTATAAAAAAAAATTAGTGCCGCGTCTTACTACCTATTTGGGCTATAGGCTTAAGTAATAACTACACTAATGCATCGGTTCTCAAACTTTTTTTAAATTGTACCCCTTGACCATGACTAAAAGTTTAATGTATCCCCAAGATAAAAAATTTCCAAATGACAGGTTTAAAAAATATGACCACATGGTAAATTATTGATATATTTAATCTATTGGAAAAAAAATCTGTAATCAAAATACTTCAAATGTGACAAAGCTATTTAGAGAGAATCCTACTGTCAACCCCTTAACATTATCTCTTATTGATAATCGTTATGATCAGTTAAAAAACATAATTTTACTGTAAAAAGTCTGTAGAAAAGTTTAAAACATTTTCTTCCCAAATTCATTCAAAAATGAAGAAAAAAAGTAAACCTAAACACAATATTTTCAAATCAAAATTTTTAATTGTAATTCTAGAGCTGATATATTATGAATCTTAAAGTTTTTCAGTGAGAGGGATGTGGCGTGGCACAACTATTTGATGTCTGGTTTTCCAGTTGAAACTTTCAAGTGGAAGTCCGGCTTCAAACTTAGCTTACTGCGGTACTTATTTTTTAGGTACACCATGGATGGAAATGTGTTGTTGAGAACGGCATCATAAACTGATACTGTAGAAAGTGTCAAGTAGAGGGTTGGAAGTTCTCAGAAATCAATCTTCAACCAAGCAAATAGGTGAAAAAGATGGGTGGAAATAACCAGATAACGATAACTTTCAACAATTAGGGCTTTCCATAAGTCCCTTGCTATTATGCCAATCTTTCCTTGAGAGCTGCTTGCATACCCCCTGAAAGGTGCCGGCGTAACACTCAGGGTACGCATACCCCAGTTTGACAACCACTGCACTAATGGGTCAGGAATTGGGAGGGTTTAATTTAGATGAAGTGAACCCGCACTTGCGTGGAGGGAGAGTGGAAAACCATTTAGGAAAAACCACCCCCAGGTCACCCGAACAAGATTTGAACCTCGATCTCCCCATCCTCGGCAGTCAAGCTAAACACAAAACTAGCGTCTTAGCCAACTATGCCACCGAGGTGGGTAAAATTATTTATAAAATATACATTTTTACAACAAGCAGATCATGAACAGAGTTTATGTACTTATGAGCATTATATGTAACAAAAAAAAAAAAAGACAGGTCATCAAAATCTGGGCCCTGTTTATATGCATAATTTTATAAGTATTTATGATCTAATAAAATTTTAACCCCACATATAGTCATCAATTTAATTTGGCAACTCTGTGTAACTACTTTCTTCTTGAAGAAATAGGGATACCATTAGGTTGAGGTGTAGGGGTGGCCATCATTAAGGGGTGATAACAACTAAAAGATTAACTTTATTACAACATATGGTTTCATTAGGGGAATTGAAATATAAAAATAGTATTTTATCTTTGCACGAAGCCATTATATAAGTTTTATCACTTTGGGTGATGTTTTTAAAATTACACTATCATACTAGCACTGTCCAGTAGAATGTTTATAATAATAATAATAATAATAATAATAATAATAATAATAATAATAAACATTATGTTAAAAAAATTTAACAGAAGTTCTATCAGTGGAAATTAACCCTCGATGATCTCATAAAAAAGTAAGAATAGGCCCTACCCTACTTGTTGAATTTATGGAAAGTATTGAATTTTTGAATAAAGCCCTACATTTATATACAAAATCATTTTGCTTGGTAGGTGTAGTACATGGATGTTAGGATATGTATATATATTAAATAGGCTTATTATGTAAAAAAATAGAGATTTAGGGCCACTACCATATTAGTCTCAGTAAGAAATAAGACTAGCTTCTTTTATTTAGGTGCGTACAGTCTGAACGGGTAATAAGACGCGGTACTAATAATAATAATAATAATTTTATTTATGTAGGTCCCTGCTCTTTTATCCAGTGACGCTAGATAGGTAACCAGGATAAAGAACAAAGTTCGTGTAATACTTGATATAAATATATAGGCCTACTGACTCTAATATAGGTCTATATATATTTGAATAAAATTGTTTATATTTCTCCAATGATGCAAGATAATTTGTTAAGGAGTAACAAAAATGTATGGGGAAGAGGTTATGTAATTTATACTGCAGCAAACTATATGCGATTATTATTTGTTTTCTGGTATACTATTACTTTCCCCTTGAAAAGTTTACTTTGAGTGTTGTTTTTTTTTTCTCTAGGGTACTATATAATGGAACCACAATCAATAGTTTTACTTTTACTCATTCAGTTAAGACTTTTTCTTGAAGCCTTGATCTTGAACAGAGTTAGTAACACTAACTCAAACAACTGCCAATAGGCTAACAAAACATTATCTGCAAAGTAGGCCTTGTTATTTTTTAATATATGCACTGAGGCAAATAAAGACCTCTCTATAAAACTGAGTGTCAAAATTAAATTATTCTTGTGTCATAATAAATTGAAGTTTACTCGATAAGCATTATAACATTCATTTAGCATAATTATTTAACTAATATAAAATTGTCAATAGCACGGTAAATATATTCTAGCATGATGTGGACATATTGGGGTTTTACTGACGGCTTACCTGAGCAGTCAGTGTTAAATTCCCTTAAAAATAAATAAAAATCAGTGCAACAAATTTCAGAAACAATAAATAAATTATGTGTTATACATTTTCATTTTGAAAATATTTTATCAAAGAACTCTACATTTTCATTTATTTTGCCCAGGAGACCATGACCATACTTCACTAACTCACGGCTTCACCAATAAGCCCCCACCCTCCCTGTTTGTTTATAATATTTATGATAGACAAAGGGTATATTTTATGTAAAACTACTACCTCTTATATATATATATATATATATATATATATATATATATATAAAAGTGTGTGAGAACACATTAGTGGTGCAATGGTAGCTCTAATAATTTTGTATGTAATAATCATATATATATATGATTATATATATACCATACATTAGTTATGCAATGGTAGCTCTAATAAATTAGTATGTAAGAATCATAAATACTATATATTATGTATAAATGTATGATACATAGTGTTGTACTATGTATATTTAAAAATATATATTGTAGTTAGTCTATGTATCTAGTATGTAGTAATCATAAATACTATATATTATGTATAGTATGTATGTATGTATTATATAAATAGGCCTAGTATGTATTATGTGTAATTTATATTATATATAGTATGTATTAATATGTATTTGCTATCATTGCACATCTAGTGTGTTCTAACACACCAACTAATTAATACAGAAGAACACTATCATTGTTTGAATTTGAACTCTTCTCATTACCTTGTTGAGTATAGTGAATAGTGAGAAGTCATGGTTTAAGGATATATTTTTTTTCTAACCACTTTTGTAATCCTAGCAATACTAAATTGTACCCAATATGTGAGACAAGTAAAATAAATTAGGACTTGTGATTCATAATTTATGAAATTATGTTAAAATACAAAGAAAAATGTTGACGTCCTGTACTATCAATTTTCTAAACCAGCTGTCGGCCGCCTTTGGCCCACATTCTGGGCAGACTGAGTTTATCTGGTCTGAAAAAGATTTAGCAAAGAAACTATCGAGTTCATAAAAATATACTATTAACTAATTTCTACACCAGAATAATTGACTTTTCCTAGGCAGTTAAGCAATACATCGATTTTTGAAACAAATCCATTATATATATTTAGCACCGCGTCTTACTACCCATTCGGGTTATACGCTTTAGTACTAATTACGCTAATGGATTAGCAATTGGGAGGGTTGAATTTAGAGGAAGTGAACCCACATTTGCGTGGAGGGAGAGTGGAAAACCATTTAGGAAATACCCCCCCCCCCCC
>CABFWO010004900.1:45042-56506 GCA_902155825.1 Timema genevievae
CCCCCCCCCCCAGTTCATCCGACCGTGATTCAAACCTTGATCTCCCCATCCTTGGCGGTCGAGCTCAACACGACTAGCGCGTTAGCCAACTACGCCACCGAGGCGGGTGAAACAAATCTAAAACTAAACAATTTCCATATTTCTAGACATAAGAATCAAATAGCCGAAGCTATTTTTTATGCTTTTTAGTGAGGAATTCTCCATCTAGATATATTCTGAAAATTGAAAAATGACACCTGGACACGAGAATCGAAGCAGGGACCTTTGGCTTAGTACGCCAATGCTCTAACCACTGAGCTATCCAGGAATCGTCCCATTCCTAGGGTCATTCTTCACTCATTTTTTAAGGCAGAGTCCATGGTGGACGTGCGGAAATCGTTGGCTACAAATGTGTGATCTTTTTAATTAAGATCACGAGCTATCAGATAATGCAGCCACCCTTGAATCGGTAGTTGGCTTAATGCTGCCACTTGTACAATTATTATAATTGTAAGGGAGTGCATATTTAATAATCAAATATCCGAAGCTAATATCTATGCTTTTTAGTGAGGGATTTTCCATCTAGATATCATATTCTAAAAATCACTAAAAAGCACTAAAAATCATACATAAAAAAGATCACACATTTGTAGCCAACGATTTCCGCACGTATATCATAGACTATGGCTTAAAAGTGAAGAATGACCCTGACTACGGGATGATTCCTTGATAACTCAGTGGTTTAAGCATTGGCATATTAAGTCAAAGGTCCCGGGTTCGACTCTCGTGTCCAGGTGTCATTTTTAATTTTCAGAATATGATTTTTAGACATAGTTTTCTTTTTATTTTGACTATATTTAAATATTAGATTGGCGACTATTGAGATTAAAACTCTTATTTCCGTTAAAAGCCTATTAGAATTTTTCTCTTTTAAACTATTATTTGTAAATATGTTTGTAGGCTTAGTAATAATGTTTTTGTCTATATTTTTATATGCATGCCTACCTAATATTTGGGTTCAATTTATTGTTTACTTAACATTTTAATGAATTTTGATACCCAAACTAATCAATTATATAGCAAAGAACCTTATTTTTCACATTCCATTGACTTTGTATATATTTTAATGGATTTAAAAAAAAATTAAATTAAATAATAAAAAAGTTTTCAGAGCTTAAACAAGATTTTTTAAAATTAATAAATCATAAAATTTTCTTGGAGCAATCTAATAAAATCTAATCACCAGCAAATTTGTTAAGAAAAATTAAAAAATAGCTCTACTGCACATCATTAAGACGTAAGTTACTAATTTAACAATTTTAAGGACAAATTCGCTGGTGATTATCCTTGTGTCTGTCCTTACCATTGCAACTCACAATTTAACATAATAAAATACACGGTTGCTCCTTGAATCCATTTTTGATAAAACAGTCTTTTCCACTTGTTGAAAGCCCCTAGCCAACCAAATTTGGTCTGTAAAACAACCTTACTTGAAATTTTTGAGAGCGTAGAAACTAAAATAGCTCCACTTGCTGCTGATCTCGTAATATGTCACTCATCTTTGATGGGACTCTTGCATGCTGATGCTAACCTACTACCTCTTTATAAATTGGTTCCCAGAGATGAACAGTTCCCAGTACCAGCCATGCATTTCAAACAATTGGTAGTGATCTTGTTCTAGGGCAGAGTATTTGCGATCATGGTCTGAGGATGATTCTGTTGTTCTACAGAAACCTCCAAATGCCCTTTCATAACATGGCTACTGAGTGTATTGAAACACAAATAAAAAATAAGTATCTTACTCCTGTTTTCCTGTCCATGAAATTTCTCTGTTCACTAAAGGGCTAATTGAATCATCAATTGAAGATTTAATTTAATTTGCCTAGGTACTATGAAACATGATTGTCAAATAGTTAGCAACTTCTTATACTAGTATCTTACTAAATTCTATCTCAAATCTACGTTTAGCTATATAGAAAATTTATGAAAACTAGGTTACATAACTATCATTCACTATTGTACCAGTTTTACATAAATCAAAGCCTAAACTTGGTGCTTGAATACTATTTTTCGTGCTACAATGTTCTTCACAGTTAGTTTGTGTTCTATAAGAAATGAAATAATGTTACTTTTAGATATTGTATTTTCATCTAAATATGCATATTTTGTGTCTTGATTGAACATATTCAATTATTATGAATGCCCCAATAAAATACCATACGATTTCTGTTATAAGAAAAATAGTTTTTATTAAGCCCGTAGCCATTTTCTATACACCATCATTAAATTTAGATGTTATAACATATATATATATGTATATATAATAACATCTAAATTTATATATATTGATAACAAATTGCTGAGAAAGCTATTTGGTCCTAAGAGGTATGAACAAGCAAGATAATGGATAATGTCACATAATGAATAACTTCGTGGCTTGTATGCATCCTAGTTTTCATATTACGTGTGTTGGCTTTGTCCACGATACTCTTAGTCAAACTCATAAACCCTACCCACATAATATATGGCCTAATGGCAACATTTGCCAGCCGTTTAACTCCTCATTTCATAGCAAGTGACGGAGGAAACACATGTTCAGATTATTGTTATGAGTGGGCTTGTTAATTAGTTTCTTCCATCCCATATCCATTTGCTCAAGTTACAAATAATCGATGAATTGTGTTCCCATTAGATTTCCAAGAACACCTTACTGATCTGGAGAGATGTGCTTACAAGTATATAGCTATACTTCAAATGACAGCCGCTTACGATCATTCATTTCTTTTGGAATGACACAAATGTTTTAGTTTGATTTCATCTTGTAGAAATGTTTTCCTCAGTATATTAATCTTTGCTAGAAAGTATTCTGTCATACTTAATAAAGTACATATTAGTAAATGTGATGAGCACCTCTTTATGTCAGCTTATATTTAATTGTGTCACTAATCATACAAATATTTAAACATTATAATGCTGTTCCTATATAGCACAATATTATTTAAAGACATTTCTTTTTTTACACTCTGGTATATTTATAAATCATTTTCTGCAAGAAATGTTTTGAAAAATGTTGTTTGATGTATCTTAAAATTTCTCTGAATGAGTCATGATAATAAACTACTAATAGTAAAATAATTATTTTAAACTATATGTTGTATTTAAATTTATGTACTTGATTGTTAAAGCAATATATGTTATGGGAGCAAGAAAAATACTAGGTACATATAACATAAGAAATAAAAATAAATGGTGCTGGACGTATTTAGACTGATCTAAAGAGAGAGAATATATGATAGAGATTCCATAGCTTTGTAACATTAAAAATTTAAACAAATTGAACAACGATTTTAGAAAAAGATAAATTAAAAATAATAGATTAAAAGTATGCTGTTACTTGCGAACTGTGATATTAAAAATGATATCTCTGTAATAAATATGTATTATTTTTTATAGTGATCTTTGTGTAGACACTTTTGTATAATTTAGAAAAATAATTATGACTGAATGTGTCGGCATTTGGTTAATACATCTGTATCTGAGATTACTCAAAAGTTCAAGATAAATAATAATAAATTTAAAGATTTGAAATCATAAAAGCAATAAATTTGAGCTTTTGTTAAGAGGAATGTAAAGCATTTATATAAAAAAGAGAAGAAAAATAATCGATTTGTATTTAAATTAATATTTTATAGTAAGTATTCATTAATGTTTTCAACAATGTGAGTTGATGTAATATGTAGGATTTGTAAAATTATTAATGATGTCTCTATCAAGATATTATGTATGAATGAAATATTTTAAAGTATATTCATGTCAAATGTTTACAATAAATTGTTCCCCTAAAGTGGCTAATGAATTAATTAGTATGTTGGCTAAACTATTTACAACCATATTAATGTTGTTTAATAATTTGGTATACACTTAGTGATACTCTTAATGACGTTAGCTTGCTTTTGTTTACTATTCTAAAACAATTCGCTCCATACAATTAAAGTGATACTTTAAATTACATGATTTCATAAAGAAGAAAGCAAACAAGAACCTGTGATATTTTTGTAAGTGTATTCAAATGAGGAAGTAATTATAATAATAATAATTATTATTATTATTGATAATTTAAATGTTAAGTGTAGGTAAGTTTAATATGTAATTGGTGTTTGATCTTTCTCTCTATTTCTAAACACTTTGTGGCTATCACAAGATATATGTATGCATACGTATGAATATGATAATGTTTACTATTAACTTACAGCAATGTTGTCAGATTTAATAAACGATTTTTGTTTTCACTGAATTAAATTAAATCCCATAGGTTAAAAGTAAATCAGCATTTTGATTTGATTATCTGGTGTATTTTAAATGTAAATAATTAACACGTTTAACTGTAAAAAAAAGTATTTATCATTACAACTGTATGTAAATTTATTATGGAAATGCTGGAACTTCCATAAATTTATTCAATAAAATAAATAGATGTTTATAAGTGAAGTACATGGATATTCTCCTTTAAAACTACATATTTTTTTAGTCTACATATTAAAGTACGCTCCGTTCATCCTGGAGGATAGTACATGATAATCTCACAGTGTAGTTATTCGGGGTAGGAGCTACCTCTCAGGGTAAGAGAAGTATATAAAGTATAAAGATGACCATGAAAAACCTATAATTGGTAGCTTTTATAGAGTACTTACGATACTGTGCTTTTATCTAGACACAGAGAGTAAATACAGGACAGAGCACCTCATTGTTTGCGATATTTGATTCCTACAACATGCTCGTCTACAACAATGAATCCCTCCTCTATTATTCTTCAATCCTAGTACAGTATGGTAGTACATCGTGCTTCCCCTTCTCGACCTATTGGAGTGGGGCGGATAGCCACATGAATCGCGCACTTTCGGATAAAAGCATTAAATATGGTGCAAAGAATAAGAGAACGTGTTTTGAGGTCGGGCCAAACCATCCACCATATTGGTTCAAAATGGTGAACCAAAATATTTATAACAATAACTTTTGAAATTGGCGTTTTAGAAGATAATGTTTCAAATAAAAACTGTAGAATGTACTGCTTAACACATGTTGTCTTTTTACAGTTTTTATATTAAATTAATAATTACAGAGATGATTAAAACATTACAAAATATTTTTAGAAAATTCTGTGTTTAAGGAATTATTTGTGTAGAAAACTCCGCTTGCAGCCTACTTTGTCTGGGAAACTCCCAAATGCCTCGCTGTGGAGTTTCAGTATTAATGGAAGAGCAGTAATTGTGTTGTCAGCACCCTGGGCAACTTAACAAGTGCACAGTTTTCAAATAAACCTGGTTGGATAAGTCAGGGTTGGTTAATTGGTTGATATTCACTCTTTAGTCTTCCGCGATGATCTATCTAAACCACCTCACACCCTCACACCCACTTATTCTATCTTAACCCTGTCTACCTTGAGTAGGATCCCCCCATAAAGGGCCGATAAAGAGGAAGTCATATCAAAAAATGAAACATAATGAGCTGCATTACCTTCTAGGCTGTTTCAATATTAATAAAAAAAGTTATATTCAAATATCCTACTTATTCTATATGTTGATACACAAGAGCAAATATTGTGTATGATGGTAGCAAAATATAATCCAGTATTACTTTTTAATATTTTTTATAATGTTACAGTATGTTACAGGGATGGATCCAGATAATTTGCATAGGGGGGGTTAAATAACATAGTTACCTACAATGTTAGATTTCTGTTTAAAGCCATTTAATAATTTCTCATTCATATTTGATCTTATGCATGTTTTAAACCGTGGTCATCCTCTCCGATTTTTTTAAAATCAGATAGTTTTTATAAACTATTTGGAGTGGCCATCCTTGAACAATTTTTTATAAAATGGTTCACTCTAGAAGCTATGAGTAGTCTTCGGCTTGAGTTTTTTAAAGTTAGATTCTTTCATAAATTATAAGACATTTAAAGTGATCCTCACCTAGAAATTTTTGAAATTTGGATGCCCCTCAAAGCTTTTTAGAGTGATCCTCATCTTAATTTTTTAAGATAGTTAGATGCCTCTAGAATATAATCTTTGAATTGGTCTTCCACCGACAAAATTTTGAAAATTGAATTATTTAAGAAACTAGACTATTTGGGGTGGTCCTTGATCGAAAATTCTTCAAAATGACATGCATCTAGAAGCTATTTGGAGCTGTCCTTCCCTAGACATTTATGAAATTTGGATGAACTTGGAAGTTATTTAGAGCTTTCCTCCTCTGACTTTTTCTGCCAGTTAGATGCCTATAGTATAGTAGGTATTTGAGGCGTCTTCTTAGGTAAATTTTTGATGATAGAATGCATCTAGAAGTCATTTGGAGTTTTATTTAAGGCCATCTGTCAGCTTCATATTCTATTATATCAGAGGTTTGGAAATATATCTGGGGGAGGGGGATTTATTCTAGAGAGGATCAAATTATTTACAGGGGCCAGGGTCCCCCATAGTTCCGCTGCTCCTACTGTCCACACATACTCTCTATTCGGTATTTGTGGATGAACTGCTCTCAGGAAATTATTAGTCTTCTTTGATGTGTGGTAGTCTACCCTCTTTAGGCGGAACAATGATCGTTACTCGCTATACACGACAAAAATTCATTCGTACATGAAAACGAATATTTTTTCCACACTTGCTTGAGTCATATCGAACAGTGAATAAACATGGATGAATAACGCACGCGTGGACCCGGCTAAAGAGGTGTATGTGCATAAAAAGTAAAAAAAACTGTATAATTTATCTGTGTTGTACTTTCTTTCTAAAATTTGACCTTTCATTTTGTTTTTTGTATTAATTTTGTAACTTTCACAAGGGCTTCAACTGACCCTTTATCCCATGAATCCACTCCTGGTATGTTATATATAAAAACATAATGCTATTCACATGAATATCATGATTTTAGTCACAATATAATAATACTGTGTTTTGTTCGCTGTATTTCTACATTACCTCACTCTAGACAATCTACCTGTTTTTCTCATAGTACTTGCACAAAGGCATACACTCCATGTTACGAGTAGCATGTTTACACTTGCAGATCCTGAAGCTGCATGTTTTGCAAGAAAAATGAAATAATCTGTTGCAAACAGGTGCCATATAGGGTAAAATAGACAGTATTACAAACGGGGCTCCAACAATGAAATACTTTTTTCCAAAAAAATTCCTCTGGCCCTAGAAGAATCATCTCTTCATTGTAGACTGTCGTCAACAGTAACATTCTTGATAAGTGAAACGCAGAACGTGTTGATAAAAAGCAGCTCGGGTTTGCGGGATTCGATAGATTTAATGGGCTTTTTTGGTAAAAAGTTTCTTTCGACATTCGTTTACTGTTGAGGGTTAGGAGGTTTTATCATAAAGAAGTACGACAAACATCTACAATGTAATGTGTTTTTCTGTTTATATGTTTACTGGAGTCTTTGATAAATCTTGAAACTTTGGTACGAACTGAGGTAAACTAGCTATTAAATACTTCCTTAGCTGATTTCATCCCATGATGTGAGAAAAATTATGTTGAGCCAACACCCAAATGCGCATGGAAAAAAGGCAATGCTTTTGATTTTTCCTGCCAAGGTGTTTAATAAATATCGTGGATAGGAATGTACCGGAAAGTTTTGCCTATTCCACAAGCTAGCCAAAGTATATCTAGTTGCAATTCTTCATAAAATGCTATTGCAAGTGTGGCCACATCTGTGTCAACAATTATGACTATAACAGTTGTGTGTCTCTGTTTGGATTCTTTGCAGACATATAATAGCATTTGGACTTCTGCCTCCTCATGATAGCTTAGTTGGAGATTTAAATGATTATAAGAGTTACTACGTATGATGTAACTTCCAATAATTATTGTGGCAATGACTTATTTTGTGGTTAGTTTGCTTTTTTTCGTATAGATGCTACTCACAGATAATTCCGGACCAAAAACTTAACATCTCCGATTGGTTTCTGTCCACGGATTTACTTTCCAGTACCTAGGAATTGGAGTGTCCGCTGTCACTCAACTTCGTACTCTTGTTCGACGAACAATCCTTGTTTCAAACTTAAGGCTATCTTCATCCAACACAACATAAATTTGTTGACTTTCTACCCATTATTACAGTTGACTCTTGAGGCTTCTCTTCATCACGATTTTAATTGAGTTTATTAAAACACCTAAGGAGTTCTGATTTTGAGGTTTTACACAATCTTAAAGTTATGGCGAGCCTGATTCTTATCCATAAAGAATGTTTTTATGTTTGAGCCTCTGTGCTGACATCCATTGAGGTTCGCAAAGAAACTCGCATCTCTTTTTGTATGTTTCAAAAACCCTTTAGCATTGTCTACATCCTTGGTTTGTGCCTTATTGAATAACATTAACTAGTTTTTCTCTATTGGTTAGTGCTCGAATCAGCTGTATGTCAAGAGAACGTGATAGGTCTCATTATCACCATTTGGTGGAGTGAGCTTCACAGAAGATATAATCTATTCGTTTTTATTATCTTAAGTTGGCAAGACAGATTTTTTTGTCCTGTTACCAAGGAGAGTAATGTTGTTGTTTATTGTAGACTTGTTTTTGTTTGTGACTCAGAAAATTTGGTTAAGGGAATGGATCACCATGAGAGATGAGCACAGCCGGTTTCTAAGGCGATTTCTCTGTACCCGATTACTAAGAAAACTATTATACATATTTGAATCAGATTTGTACTACTTTAAAGATCAATTCACTTACATGGATATGTTTTATTCATATCCAGCCAGCCTATTCAAATTTAAGTTTAAAAAAATAATTTAAAGAACACTGCATAAAACAAACTGGGCTTGTCATTGAAATGTGGGAAGACTTAGGCTTAAACTGTTTTCATTGTATTACAATTAACACATTTTTCTATCATTTAGTATAAGTTAACGCCAGTTAAAAGTTAAATATTTGTAAGCAGCTATGTTTAAATGATTTCTACATAATCATATTTTCTTGGTTTAATGTGTTTGTTTTTTTAATCTGCAGACAAAGCATAAGCCTAGTAAATATTTTGAGAGTAATTATCCTTTTATTTTTCGACATACATATTATTCAAAGCTAAAATAAAGTGGTACAGTTTTATTTTAATTTAAAAGGTATTGTGGTGCTGTATGCTGCGACCTATCGGTGTAAGGTGGTCTCAACTCGATTACGTTCATTTATGAAATCAGTTGTGTGAATACGACGTGTTTTGCAATGGAAGCCATTTCTTTAAAAAGAGATGAAGAAAATAATAAAAAAAAATACTTTATCTCTCAGCCAGACGAAAGAAAAATAAATGTTCTGCTCTTGTGAATTGGATAAATAAATAGGTATTATGAATTATTATTGTTTCTGCATGAAAAATACCATTTTAATACTGTAATTTAGAATTCATCCATTAATTTTAAATCATGTGCGTAGAATACCTAATTAATATAATTACGGGACCCGCTTTGGTGACCACATGATCTAAGACACTACTCTTGTAATAAACTGGAATGCCAAGGACAAGGATCGGTGTCCGATCCCAGTTGGGTGCTATGAGGTTATTATTCCTTAAAAAAATTTCCACTCACCCTCTATGCAAATGTGAGTGCATGTCATCTAAAAGCAACCTTACTCTTATCTAACACATTAGCTTAATTAGTACATCGGGGTAAAACCTACACATATTAGGTCCATTTAGGTGTACCAATCAAACACTTTGGCCCTACCTTTGGTAATCTGATCTGTAAACAGAGTCAATATTTTGGTATTGATAATACAGGGCTATTTTAATCATTAAGGGCTATTGACAATTTTAAAAAGAAATACACTTGTCACAATATATAAATGTCTTGAAACTATTTTGCTATCAATTGTAAAGGTGGATAGTGAAAGGGCAGTGGGGACACTATTGAACATGCCTTAACCACCACTCTTTTAAAATTAATAAAATTAACACAGCTCCATATTTCATTTTGACAATTATTATTTAACAAAACAATTTCATCACAAATATAATTTTTACTTTCTCGCACCCCTAGGTTGCCATAGTTAAGAATTTGGAAATAACGTAAGCTTTATAGTGGAAGGGGAAGGGGGAACACAAATGCTAAGATGAGGATGTTACTCAACACATATAAGAGTGTGCATTGTAAAAGCTATTTCCATGTAATTCTTTTTTTGTTCTTGTAATATTAGAAATGCTTCACTTCTTAATATCATTCGATGTTATCTGTAAATTTACAATAATAAAGTAGGGTGGATAATAAATACGTTAATTAAGAGAAATTGTTCCCACATTTGCGTGGAGGAAATGAGCCATCATGAGGAAAAATGCCTCAGTTCACGCGGCCGGGATTCAACCGAAATTTGTAGCACAGATCCCTAATAAAATAAAAATTAAAAACATAATATTAAGTGTGTTCATTGTAGAAGTTCTGATAAAGGACTTTGTTGAATATTCCATTATTCGCTATTTTAACTTAAAAATACTGCTCGTTGCTATGTACCGTTCGCTGGTTATTTACTCCCCTATTTCCCCTCAATCTTCTCAACGTGCCTGCAGTTTTCTTGGAATTCGCTACTCCCTTTACCCTCTTCCTTCCCCCTAGTCATCCCTGTTACACGTGGCATGTGGTACTCAACAGACAGTGTGTGAATTGAAAACCCATCTCGGACACAACTTGGTGAACCTCTCTTGCTCTATTTTGTTTGAACTTCTCCAAAACTCCGTGTAAAGATGATTTAGTGCGCGACTATGTATGTATAATATGTTAATAGTGTTCAATCTCTGTGTGTTTCCGTATTATAATATGTACTCATTAACTGCGAGTGTTTAGGGGAGCTCCTCTCGCAAATTAATATTACACAGAAGAACCTACTCGGAAACAAGACCATCGAACTCAGATTTTCCCGGATATCCAGCCCAAGACATCACTCAAAGGTAGGCTCCACCAAATACATTTTTATATATCAACGGTCATATCTCACCTCTGTTTTAGTGTGACTAAAACTGGTCCTCCGGAACTACATTACATTTTAAATTAATTTTAATCTTAATAAACAGATAGCTCATACATTTTGATCCTCGCGGGCCGGCTAATATTGTTCACGCACTATGGAAATAACATTCATTTTTTGTATTCTTGCTAATTCAGTGTAAAAAATATTTAAAAACTCTTTGTTGCATCAAGAAATAATCTCGTCTGTATGTGCATTGTTTATCTCTTATAATTCTCAAGTGTTGTATAATTAATTACTACTAATTTCGCATTGCTCAAGATTGATATTAATGCATATTAATTTAATAAAATTTAAGTTTTAATTGCTCATACAAACAATTGCTCAGTGACTGTCGTTTTGCTATTGTTTTATTGTTGTTTTAAATTTATTTACACTATAATTATCTGAATTCTCACGGTCCAACTAATACTCTCAACAATGAAGTTTAGTACATTTCAACGCCAAAGCGGCTTAATTAGTAATAGGTTGACCA
>CABFWO010004901.1:0-41296 GCA_902155825.1 Timema genevievae
AATTGTTTTTAATTTTCTTAAAAATTATTTGCTTGTGTATTTTCTCTTAGCTTCCCTCCTCTACGGATATTATCTTTTGAGTTTCTTGACACTTTTTAAAATTCAAACCTCTCTGCTTTTTTTTTGCTTTTTTGTGATCAGAAGGATGCTATCTCCCATTCATTTTCACCATTTTGAAAAAAAAAATTGCAACAAATTATAGTACTAACCATACCAACCAATACAGCACTAGCACCTGATGAACTTTGTGTCGGTGCTGGCTTGTTAGAAACTTTTCAGGTCTTAAAAGAGTATTGAAAGATAACCGAGCCCTTCCCCTTCTCCCCTTCTGTACCAACCAAGCGTACTTAATGGGGTTTTGACAAGAAAAGAATGGAGGTAAAGTAACCTATCTCCAATGTAATATTAAATCGAAAAGGCATGAAAATGTTTTTTTTTTGTTTATTCAGTTTGTTCATATATAAACACCCAATTATAATTGTACTGTTGCAAGCGTAAACTAGTTGCGATAATTAGTGCCTAGTTAAAAAATGTAATTTCTTTCTCAATTAATAGTTTGTAGCTCAAACACATTTATTAATTTATATCTAATTTTTTTATCTAATTATTCTATGGTTATATTAAATTTTGAGTCTGGCATAATCATTTTGCATTTGGCACAATAAATATTTTATTATCATTCATTATAGTTGAGATATCAGAATAAGAATAACCTTTGGGTAAATGGGAGAAATGCGGGTTTCGGGCTGCCCCTTCAACTGTAAAGCTCCTTCTTAAGAATACATGAAGAGAGAAGTGTGTTTGTTCCTATCATGGCCTAACCTAACTATCCTTTCAGGTTGGATTCCTTTACTATCACTTATTTTACATCATTGTACAGTGTTTTTACACTGTCTTGCTATACAATTCCAAGCCATCATGTAATTACTCATTTTATGCTACTTTTTTATGATTGTTAATGTAATTTTAATGTCCTTAAAGACATGAGTGTGAAACCATTTTAATTATTTTTTATTACATTTTTATTTGAGTGTGCTCTTATTTTTAAATTGTTTTTCATAAATGTTATTTCTAATTTAGAAACTGATATTTCCATTTTTTTTAAAAGTATTTAATCTTTATAAAAATGAGTGTCATTCATATTTTAAGAACATGTGTTTTAATATACTTTTTAACATTTTAAAATTATGAATATACTTGAACTCAACTTGAACTCATGAGCTTTTAGAAATACTCGACTCGAGTTCAACTCGAATGAAAAAACCCAAGCTTGCAGGCCCCTAGAAAAAAGTAAATCTTAATAAAACCAAAAGCATATAAAGGTTAAAAGAATTAAAAGGTGTAAAAGGGCTTAAAAAAGGTAAAAAGTACCTGGAGGGCAAAAACGTTAAAAAGGCCAATAGGACTAAAAGTGCAAAAGAGTCAAAAGGGCAACAAGTACAAAACGAATAAAAGTAGTAAAAGGGCTAAAGAGTGATTTTATTTTTTTTACTGTAGATTCCTGCTTCCAGGTGTACATATTCCTGCACAGGGGCTATCATATATCACATTACAAATTGTATTAAATGTATGAGTAAACATTTCTCACGGCGTTAATATTTCTTCCGTTTTACGGCTTTTAATTAATTTTACAAAATATAATGAAATTTTAAAATTCTTGCTTTGAGGTCACATGTTCGTGCACAGAGGCTGATAATTTTAAAATTTCAGGCCTCTTCGTGTGCTATATATCGCACAACGCTCATGATAGACAGACTGATAAGATCTTAATTTTATTAATTTATATAAAAGAATAAGTTTTAAAAAAGGGTTTCTTAGGCAAATAAAATTAACAATAGCTACGTGCAACCTGTTTATTTAGTCCAAGCTTACATTTACATAGAGATGTATTAAGACAAATCATTGACTACTCTAATTAAAACCACCTTGAAAATGAAAGCACGTGGAAGGCTATATTGACATAAATAAGTTGTTATAGTGAAAACTCTATATCATCTCAAACAGATATTCACCTTATTTTGTGTATTTGGTTCATCAGATGAGCCTAAGAAGCTGTGATAAGCCTTCTTTGATAATTTCACAGAGGACCTAGCCAGAAAACGTGATAATTAAACTCACTGATGTTTTGATTGTGAAATTTGGCTCTCTGAGATGTACAGTACAAAACATACTGATGATACAAGGCAGAAAGCGAGAAGACTTTAAATAGAGGAAACATCCACATCACCTTCCGGAAATAATCCAAGATATGTCTGACATTAACAAGGAAGAAATAGTTTGCAGCAGCATGTATTTGACTTTGAATGCAGAACATAAACTTGTTTAATATGACAGAATAATGCAACCGTCATCAGAATTCAAACCGCTAAAATGGGATAAATCAACCATGGCTCTGAGCACGGCTAGGAATATGGTATGAAAGAAAAGTATCGATACTGTAATCATTAAAAGTATTGGAAGAAAAATATCGATACCATAATAGTATCGAAAGAAAAGTATCGATAACATTAAGTATCGGTATCAAAACGCACATAAACTTTTCTGCTTCGTCTTTGAGCTATATCGAATTCTTTGAGCTATACAAAAGCCTATATTTTATGAAAATCGAAAAATGACACCTGGACACGGGAATCGAACCCAGGACCTTTGGCTCAGTACGCCAATGCTCTAACCACTGAACAATCCAGGAATCGTCTCGTGCCCAGGGTCATTCTTCACTCATATTTTAAGGCAGAGTCTATGATGGACGTGCGGAAATCGTCGGCTACAAATGTGTGATTTTATTAATATCACGAGCTATCAGATAACACCACCACATTCGACTCGGTAGTTTTAACCGGCCGGAGTTTTAACTGTGGCAACTCCACTTGGAGTGACTTCGTGAGGCCTAGCAATATGTTGCTTCTTATGGAGAATACGTGAATATTTCCCTTCTGCTTTCATTTTAAAATATATTTGGCATTTTTAACGGTAGTAATTTTGAATTATTGTTGATCTAAGATTGTTTTATAAGTTATTATTTAGATAGGTGTATTTAAAGGTGAAAATAATGCAACAAATAAACATTAAAATACAAATTAATATTAGGTAGCTATGGATGATGTTACATTCACAAACATAATTATTATAATAATTATTCTTTAAATTGAAAAATAACATTTGGACATGAAAATCGAGCCTGGGTCCCTTGCCTTAGTACGCCAACAAATGCTCTGAGCTATCGAATTGTCCCGTGATCAGGATCATTCTTCACTCTTACTTTATGGCATCGTCTGTGCTGGACGTGGGGAAATCGTCAGCTACATATGTGTGATCAATTTATATCAAGAGCTATCAGATAGCTCAGTGGTTAGATCATTGACTAAGTAATCCCAAGATCCCGGGCTTAATTCCCGTTCTTAGGTGTCTTTTCCAATTTAAATAATATGATAACTATTAGATGCGGCTATAAACGTAATTATCAAATATAATAGCTTTGCTATATAATCCGTTATGATATATATGTTAAAAATTTGAAAAGGGGTATTTTTTTAATTTGAGTAATTTTTTATATAATCGAAGGGTCCTGTGATCAATTTACGTGTCTAGGTATATATATATATAAAACATATTTAATATATTTTATATATATATAAAACATATTTAATATATTTGAATAAATTTAAATGTTTTATTTCTTTGAATACAGTATAAATTTGTGTTCACCATTTGTTTAAAATTGGATGATCATATAACCCAAACGGGTAATAAAACACAATGCTAAATACAATAAAAAATTGGATGCTTCGAAGTTTTAACACAACAAAGTGCACACATGCGCAGTACAAGCCCAACCATTTTTCAAAATATGTTGTTGATGAAGGCATTCTTACCCACAAAATAAATATAAATAAAAAATATGTAGTTTCACTTGATTTTATTATCATTTATCAATCGCAAGAAATATAATTTTGGTACTTTATTTTCTTAATTTCTTTTTCTTTTCTAGGAAATAATAATTGTTCACTGCAAAGTTTATCATTCATGTATTTGTAATTGTGTATAAATATATTTCCGAGCATTGAGAAAGTAAAAAAAAATAACGAGGTTTAAGTTATTTAAGAAAATATTTGGTCTCGGTATTATTGTCATAGACTGAAATGATATATTTCAACATAATTTTATAAACCGTTTGTTATAATACAGAGCTATAGTGAGTTACTGGCTTTTAAAATTCGTCTCAAATTAATTGTTAGTCAAAATAAATGTGGAAATTAGGCTAGGTGCTAAAGCGTGCTAAAATGTATCATGAAATTTGGGAACCATGAATCTAGGTTAATGGTTTGAAATTTACTTTCAAAAAATCTACATAAAAGCTTTGAGTGTACATTTAATAGTTTATATTAAAACTGCAATATTATGATTCATGGCATTGAATGTGTTAGTAAGGACTTGGCAATTTCATTCTTTACAACCAATTCGAAAAAAAAGTTAACGATGGAAAAAGGAATTGCCCCTGAATTTAAAATGATTCTGTGTCTGCTATATTCCCACATACAACAATTTTTATTTTAATAAAACTCGGTCTTAGATATTTCATATTCTTCTGAATAATTTAACCTTTTTTGAACTCTACACAAAAGTAAAATTAAAAACATATACAAATCCTTAAGACTTATCGGAACTGTAATTGCTATTAAAGTTGGTAACACAGCCATTTCTTGGCATTTTATTTAACTGTCATATTATTATTATTTTCACCATAATTATGTATGGAGCCGCAATAGTTATAGTATTAATACAATACACGCATACTACACCCAAACTTATAAATTTAAACAGATAAATCACATAATAAATAAATATTTTGCACATCTAAACTAAACAAATAAACAGTATTAGCTGCCGAACACGGGGTTGCCAAACTTCAATATTACGACTTGTTACTTAAGACAGCCATGATTTAGATGCAATCAATCATTTGTTGCATAATTAGGTTTAATGAATAAACATTTCCCATTTGGGTGAAGTTTGACATTAGGGGGATGACTTCAGGTAATCTTAGCTAAATCTTCCCCATGCTATAGGACAGTAATCGTCCAGACCAGTATTAAATACTCTCGGCTGTGGAAGCAGTCTAAAATTATCAAGTTAAACAATAATGTATGAGAAATTGACAGTAGCCTCCATTATTGGGCAAGACAATTGAATGATAGAAAACTAAAGAATACAGCTTGAAAGAAGTTATCAGAGAAGGACCAGAGGAAGTATTAACATATGGCCCGGTAGTTTGCGAAATATTTGGAAATAGGCTGAGACCAACAATTATTTCGAAATGAAGTTGCACGAAGAGGTATTTAGTATTTTATAAGGATAGGTTCACTGTTAAATTGGTGTGAGCTTAGTCGACTGTAAGAGCGAAAAAATGCCACCATGCAGTAGAGTTTTTAATGAGTTTTATGCCTTTAGGAATACAATCACATGAACTAAACTTAAAAACAGACTCCTTTGTTACTTATATACTAAACAGGGTATGTTGAATGGAACTGCCTAGCAGTGACCAACTTGGATAAAAATCTATAAATCACGAAACAATGATTTTAATAGGTTTATCTTAAGGGAATGTATGTTTCTTGGAGGCAGTTTCCAATTAAACTGGTGTTTTCATTTATTTTTAATTATTTACAAGGTCCAACCTAGGTAATGATTGGTAGGCCTATCTATCTGCCCAAGCTCATTTTCAGCCATGAACGTAGCCTTTTCACATCAAATTTTAAAATTAATTTAGTAAAACCAGAATTACTTTCGTTTACTCTCCCTTTATTCATTCTTGCGATAGAAATATACTTTTTTACAAATAAAGTCTAAACTTGCATGCCTTTTTCAATTGAAAGTTAGGTTTAGTCAGGTTGGTTCCTAGTATAATCAACATGTCGTAGAATGGCCCAAAAACTAGTTGAACAAATACAACTCCTTTAATTTATTATAATTTGATATATTTATCATGGGTACTAGCTATTCGATTTTCCAAGTCCTTAATTTAATTTAATCATCTTAATTAAAGAGGCTGGTTTAATAATTTTTCTGAGTTCTTGATTAAATTTTAATATCTTAATCACAGAGGCTTCCATAGTATATTTTCTGCAAAATTGTATTTGTATATTATCACAGAGATAGGAATAGCTAAATTTTTGAGTCAAGCTCTATTATGGATTATATTAAAGAATAGTAATAATACTCATGTCTTAATACCCGTTCGGGATATATGCTTAAGAAAATAGTCGTTTTTATACATATATGTATTAGCACCACGTCTTACTAAATGTTTAAGTTGCATGTCTCTGTAGTAATACCACACGTGTTAGGTATGGAGAAGTTGAAATTTGATGAAGTGTACCCAAATTTGTGTAGAGAGAAAGTGGAAAAACCTTTTTTTAAATCACCCTCATACACCCGACCGGGATTTAACCACGATCTTCCCGTCATCAGAGAGTGAAAGTGTCACCTTAGACCAGTCAACCAATAAGCAGGTGGTTTGTTGTTAAAATCATACTAATACCAACATAACCAAGGTTAAAATGGTAAGGGGAGGTTTATAAAAGTGAGGGGAAGCTTTACGAAAGAGAATGAGGATGATGTATTATGAATGAAGTGTGCACTTGGAGAATTAGATGAGAAACAATGTAAACAAGTGCTGGTTCAATCTACAAGAGGTTTCTTTTAATCGGCTTATATTAATGTTTTAATCAGAGTATGCAGATTATCTCAGAGTTTTGTTACAAGGATTTATGTTCACATCCACGTGAGGATACATGAAGATTTTAGGTTAATTCGAATGAAAATTCAAAACATTAATTGGCCTGGTGTGGCTTTGTTTTATAAATACAGGCTACTGCAGTAAAGTTTTGTCTAAATATTTAGTGTAAATTTCATAGCTATAAGCGAGTTTAAGCTATGTATACTTGTGGAAAATGATGAAGAACGTGAATCTCAAAGAAATGATTTACCATATGTTTAAAAATATATACATATATATATAATGGATTATGTAAAAATACCATTAGTGCCTAATATCAAGAAATAAACTCCCATCTCATGACTCAGGGTCGACTGTTAACGCACACCCAACCACCAACTGTGTGTTTGTAATTAGTTAAAATATTTGGTTCGATATATTATCTACCTAAGAGGAGGGTCAGATGCTGTATTTAATTGATAAAATTTATCATATATGCTAATTATTCCATTTGTTAAGTCCTTAATTTAAGTTGTCATCTTTATTAAAGAAGATGTAATAAAACAAACCATATTAGAAGATGTTATTTAATTTTAATAAATTTTATTCATTAGAGAAATTGTAGTAAACAATTTACTGAGCTTAAAATTTAAGTTCAATACATTTATCACAAAAATTGAGATAGTACATTTTCTTAGTCCTTAATTTGATTGTAATATCCTCCTGCTAACATAAACTGGGAAACAGATTTGTTAAAAGCCGAAGGAAATGTATAAGGTTCCTTTTGAATAAGGTTCTGCACTTATATAGTTGAGGACAGTGCTAGGAACTATGATTTTAAACAGCAGATTGAGCTTTGTGCGGGCAAAGAAGACAAATAGCCCAAATATAATGCTTAAAATCATTAATGCTCTATCTCATGCCTTTTTTTTTAGGTCTACACAATACAATGTTGATAATATCTATCAAAAGTGGCAACTGTAGACAGGGTCCTACCTACCATAATCTACTATCTATGTTAAACTTAACTAATGTTGCGTTTGCACTGCTGTTGTTGTGTATCTTCATGAGTATTATATCGAGGAAGGTTTGACAGCAATTATTGTGAGTGTTAGAACTTGAATTAGTAAAACATTTATTTAAACGTAAATAAGTTATCCCTCTCTACTCTGAGAAATCGTATCGGATCAAGAACATGCCCCAGGCACATAAGCAATTTTTCTGCATTTAGTTGAGTACTCAATTCAGTAGAAGTCAAACATTACGGTATGTCCATTGTTCGGCCAACTATCGTAGCCACTATTAGCAAAACCAGTAGCTCTCATTAAAACTTTTGCATAATTTGGTGGTAGCACTGCTCATAGTTAAGTTGATATGCATGTGTAGAAGAAATACTAGTAGTTGAGTGAACACCAATTTCCTTGTTTTTAAAACAAAAGTAAAATGATTAAAAAAAAGTTTGAGAACAGAAATTTAAATTAATTCTATTCTTTATTTACAATAATTAAAACTATTCCCCTGAAAATTTAGAAATAATTTAAATTAAAATATGCTTGATTATTTCTAAATATACGTAGCATTTTTAATATATGCATACAATTACAATTCTCTGAAAGAAATGTTAGTTTTGTTAGTAAAATGATCTCTTTACAGAACTCGTATAAGAACAATGAACGTATGAATGGGTATTGGGTATTTCGTAGTGGCTACTTCGCTTGTAATTTCGGGATGGCTGCCATAATTAATTCAGCAAAGGTTTTTGGGACACCATACAAAGTAATGTTTTATGTTGGTGGTAAATCAAAGTGCATGTAATATATCGTCTATATAAAGTTGATCAACGATGTGTCCTTTTTTTTAGTGTTTTAAACAACGCTGAAATATTTGCTCAAAGCACATAAGGCAGATTAGATTCCAAGAAATTCAACTTTATATTTAGTTAGATTATGTCCTTAATTCTTTACCGTGTAGAGCCGATTGGGGGCGAGAAGACCAGAATATTGGGCATAGGGAAAGAGGAAGGAAGAGAGATTATACGTAGTGATGGAGTTGAAAAGAGCAAGATAATAGAAGGTGATAGGGAGAAACTTGGATAGAAAGCGAGGGAGTAAAACTCAGCAGGTGTGAGATGGAAAAAGAAACTACATAGAGATATGGAAGTTAAAGAGAAAAAAGATTGAAAATACAATAGATAAGGATGTAAAGGGGGTATAAAGTGGAGAGGATTTCGATAAGTAAAGGGGATTTGAAGAAAAATGGTTAGTTGTTAAAGGGGGTGGAGAATGGTGGTGGGTAGAGGATTGACTAATAATATGTGTAAATGGTGAGATGATGGTATAAGAATATCAAGGAAGGACAATAGACATTACAATTGTTTCTAACTAAGTTTTAAACAAGCTCACAGTGGTCGCAAGGTTAAAAGTGTAATTATATTGGATTTATGGTGATCAGGCGGTAGGGGTTCAAATCCTTGCCAAATATACTAAGGGTAGTTTCCAAACCTCCTTCCAATCAAATTTGAATAATAATTATTTACCCAACTAATATAAATACACAGATAGCCTGGAAGGTTAGTAATAAGTGTTTCACAAAAATAAAAGTTTTTAAACATTAAACTTAATTATTTTTCATTTTACTCACCTCTCGTAATTAGCTTGGCATTAGTTAAATTAAATAAAAGTGTAAGGTCAGCCATGATATGAAGTCTCTAGGGTATAAATAAATAATTAGGATATGGGGAAGATAGTATTAAATAGAGAGTGTTGGAGTTGAGGGCGTAGGAAGGAAATTAAGAGAGTGCTTTAAATGCAAAAGTTTGGAAATCATACCTAGAGAAAAAGAGCAAAGTAAAATATAGTGCAAAGGTTACATACAAATATAGAGGGGAAAAGGGAATAAATGGTGAAAGTATGGTAAGAACTGATGGGGTATATAATAGAAAAGCCTGAAAGAGCGATCGAAATGTGTTGAAGGTCTAAGAATAGATGAGCTAGAAGCACTGGGTTTTGTACTAAATGCCTGGAACGTTTTTTTGTTGGCTGATTGACAAATACTATACATCGGAGTTGCATCGCCTATTACCAACATGACCACCAAATAGTTGTGCGTGTACTGTATTTCCTACAAGTTCTTTTTATTCATAAAAGGCTTGAGAAAGGATTCATAACTCAGGACATAATGATGATATTAAAACATACACATTATATCTGCTTCACAACTTCGAGACGTAAGAAAACGAACTTTTGTTATTTGCACCAATCTATAACATTAAAATATCATAGTAGGATCAAATATATTTGAAAAGATCATAATTTAAACCTAAGCTAATTTAATACAAAAACTTTGCATTAAAACTACACTCTTATTTTAAGTTATCTAAATTCTGGCAGACAAATGTTAATTATATTTTACATAATTTAACTTTAGCTTTTAAAATGTTCCTATTATGAGATGAATCAAAGAAAAGTGCTATTCACAACTAAATAAAAAATTAATTTAATTAATATAGTACAAATTCTAATTGTGTTGAGTAAATGATTTTAACCAGATTTCTTAAAGAGACAATGCAGGGACAGCTTATTGCACCCTAGTTTAGTGCAACTAACTTACTAACTACTTATTATTTCAGTTGATATCTTCATTAGAATATCATAAAGTGTTTAACAAATCAATACACATGAAACCTTATAGTAATAAGGTTATAAAATATGCATTTTTTATTTAATCGAATGAAAAATTAAAATTAAACATGTGTAGTAAATTAACAGCAATGTTTTTATCCTATTACTATGTGATGTAAGAGTATAATTAAATAAATATACTAAAAGAAACTTTGATGGTAGCTACTACTGGTAAATGATAG
Source organism: Timema genevievae (assembly GCA_902155825.1). Classification (NCBI taxonomy): domain Eukaryota; kingdom Metazoa; phylum Arthropoda; class Insecta; order Phasmatodea; family Timematidae; genus Timema; species Timema genevievae. Next base: position 10,578 of record CABFWO010004901.1, read on the forward strand.
TAATAAATGCGAATGAGAGGTTTTCCAAGAGCTGTGTGTTTTATATCTGTTCCAACATCAAACTAACCATCTTAAATGTTTCATTCAGTGGCGTGACGTGAAGTGTTGCCAGGGTAAGCAGCATTAGTCTAAACTGCACCTGTGGATTGTTCACCCCCCTCGGTAGAACACTCATTGGTCAGGTACCGAGAGGAATACATTCCTGTGTGAGGCATGCAGAGCAGAGAGTTTGTATGATTGGTCAAATAGGTCCCAAGTGTGCAAGAACATATCTCAGGTACTGTTTTAACAAGGTTTGTTTTTCTTGCAACACTCCACGAAACGCCACTGGTTTCACTTATGAATATCGGGGGCAATATTATAGTAGGATTCTAGTTGGAAGAAACGTTTGGAAAATATAAACGTATTTTGTTATAGCATTTTATTATATGATTATAGTTAATCTATAATTAATTATACCAAATATGAAAAGTGATAGCTACAAATCACAATAATTGGGACGTAACATTAGTTTAAGTAACTTTTATATTTGTCAGAAATTGTTTTTCCAGCCAGAATCTCTACTATGCATATTATATATTAAGTACCCGCATCGGCGAGTACACGTACTAAGTGTTAAGTTCATCTAGTGTTATTTTACAACTATGGGGAGGTCTGAGTTTGTTTTTCCTCATTGGTTTCTAAATCTTCCTCCACGTCAATACAGGTACATTTACTCTAAATTCTACCATACTCATCCCACTTCAATGAACTAGTATTAAGAATGTGTGCATACAAAACATATGAAACTATGTTATTAGTGACTTGCCAAAGAAAGTGTTGTAGAATTAGGAAGTATTGAGAACTCACAAACGACAAACTCTTCAATATGTCTGTCAACTGAGAGCTCTAGAGCCACTTCTTCTCACTAACCATTGGTCACACGTTGCTATACCCGACTCTGGTTCATAATACCCGGGTTTGATTATCACCGTAGCTCACTAATCAGAATAGACGGAGACTCCCTCCAGTCAAATTATAGCAAACTTCCCCTGAATCTACTCTGTTACGTAGTTTCAGCTTTTTACCAAATATAATTGCAATTCTCGCTATCCTTGTCTTTTTACCCTGGAAAGAGGATGAGTATTTGAACGTAGGAATACTAATAGTAATAATCATTAAATAATCTAGTCAGTCCTCCACCGTGGCTAAGTTGCTCTGCTTATCTTGACAGAAGTCAATGTTTATAAACAACTCGTTCTTTTTTAAATACTTTTAGAAATTTCACCCAAACACTAGGGTAATATGTTTAAGTTACTATTTTAAGTCAAAATTTAAGACGTTTAGACATTATTTATTTGTTTAAATGAGTACATTAGGTATCACTTGCATAAGTTAAACATTTCACTTTATTCTTATTATATGATAAACCTAGCTCTATGAAATAGAACCGGATGCTACTCTCATTATACTTATGTTAGGCTGGACTGTACATTCTCACAACCACAGGTGTTCTAACAAGCGCCGTGAGATAGAATATGATACTACTTGCGTTACACTTATGTTAGGCTGGACTGTATACTCTCCCAACTACAGGTATTCTAACAAGCGCCGTGAGATAGAATATGATGCTACTTGCATTACACTTATGTTATGCTGGCCTGTATATGCTCACATCTACAGGTGTTCTAACAAACGCCGTGAGATAGAATATGATGCTACTTGCATTACACTCATGTTATGCTGGCTTGTATATGCTCACATCTACAGGTGTTCTAACAAACGCCGTGAGATAGAATAGGATGCTACTTGCATTACACTCATGTTATGCTGGTCTGTATATGCTCACAACTACAGGTTTCTAACAAGCGCCGTGAGATAGAATAGGTTGCTACTTGCATTACACTCATGTTAGGCTGACTGTATATAGTCTTACATAATTATAGCGTGGTTAGACAAATGCAAACACCGATCAGACCCAATCTACTAACACAGATAAGACTCTCCTAAACAATGCTCAGACCTTGATGAGGCAAACTGTACTTATTGCGAACTCATGGCAACTTTCAGAATAAACTAGATCCAAACGGTGTATCACTGGTAATCAATAATACTTACTTGTTATCTTCTACAGAAAATGAATATTTTCAATAGTAATACAACGTGAGCTAAGGCATCACACTCATCTGATCTGGTTTGTTATTGACTGAGAGATTGTTAATTAAATTCCCTAGAATCTCTAAGAGGGGAAGCCCCAAAATAAAAATAAAAACAAACATATTTTGTAAACACTGTCGTGAATTGAGCCCTTATAGCCAACTTAGTCCTGGAAATAATAGTCCATTGTTTGAATCATCCTGGATCTAATGTCAACCATTGGGTGTACCAGTAGCGCTTGTGTCCTAGTGTGACGTCCTCTATATAGCAGGGATCCTGTGTCCTGTCCCCTTGCGGTAGACCACCCGCGTGACCACAACTAGAGCACTGTCATATCAGGACCCTAACCACCAGACACGGGGTCACCGCCACCAGGGACGTCCCGGAAACACTGGTACAGTAGTGGTGGCTGTACACAGCGGGTTCCCCTGTTCACTGAGCTCTACTGCTCCGATAGACGGCGCTCAGACGAAGGAGAGTATCAATTATTGAAGTGGCTGTCAGTCTGCAAACAGGGGCAATTGTGTACACGACACAAGCAAACACGAGAGAGAGAGAACTTGTCGGCTTCATCGCACTTTATATCCTGCACACCTACACTCAGGTTTATACAAGTGGCAAGGCATATCTCTTGAAATAAATACTCCGTCTTGTGTATTCCTGCACCAGTAGGCATGCGGACAAAGGTGTCAGTCTCGTGTAAGATGGTAAGCTGGTGACGAGAAGGTCAAGGCTCGAATACAATCTGGATGTATTGAAGTGTTATTTCATAAATATTCTCCTACTCTCTTTCCAAGAAAATGTTGTTACATTTACTCTATGCTATACGTGCTCGTCCTTATTACCTTAGTAAATCTGTGGGCAGGCCAGATGGGCAGTAAGACATGGTGTATGTTCAAATAGCTTTTGTTGAGAGGAAGGAAATAGCTGTAGTGTCCATATGGCGTGTGGTAAAATTTCTAGCCTCAAAAATAAATATGTACTTTGTTTATAATGCCAAAATACATGTTTAAAACTAATATATTGATATTATAGTGGTGTGAGAAGATTGCTTTTTAAATGCAAAGTAGGAACTAAGCTCTAAACATGAGAATAAAAGCGTAGCCAAAGTCGAGGATTTCATAGTGGTTACATATCACTAATTTTATTTTGTAAACTATATATTAATTGCGTCTAGATAAAGAAAAAGGCCTAAATAAAAACAAAGAACGTTGTATTATTTTATGCTGACACATCTGAATTTATCTTTATTTAGCTTCCTTATTAGAAATGCACTTATAAATTTGTCACAGATAATTCTAACAAGATATAATATCAAAAACTAAATAAAGGATAAGTAATTTATGAATTGAATGCAAAAACGGAAAGTGACGTATCCAAAAAGCTTTGTATGCTATATTATCTATGCCTAATACCAGTGAATGACAGTTCATGGTGTTACAGCTCTGTGGGTGTTTGTCCTTTTGTTCAATCCTCAGTCCAGGCACAGATTTATCTGATTGCCAAACCCTTCCCTCACCTCTGACAAGACGTGTTTTAATCACAACTTGTGAATGTGTGGAATGCCATGTCTCCACCGTGGTTCGGATCTCATGTTAAACTATAGGTCCTACCTTTCATCTCACAGTCACCCTACCATTACACATTAGCGTAAGTGCGTAGCGGGTAGTAATACGCGCTGCTAATAATAATAATAATAATAATAATAATAATAATAATAATAATAATAATAATAATTTGTTCTTTTGAACAAAATTACTCTTGCGATATTTAATATATTATATTCTCTTTGACTTAACCACTTGTTTTATTTATGTTTACCTTATAGCTGTCATTTAATTACGTCAGTGCTAAAATACTGTTAAACAGATGTTCTAAAAAATATTATGTGTCATATTTAGTGAGATATTTAAAATTTGCTCATAGTATATCGAGGCTATCCTCTTCTCTCGAAATGTTTCCAAGATGTGAAAGCATTTGTGGATGTCGAAGATTAAGATAATGAGGTTTAAATTTTAACTTTGACATTTCAAATCTTCACACAGTCCTATTAAAATAACATAATGTAGTTTTAAATAATATAAAATAAAAATAAGTTTTGGTTTGAATGATATTGGATTGGTATATATTGTAGGGGTGTATTGTGTACACTAGATACAAATATATTTTAGATCTAATTCAAACTTCACCGTCGTTGTAATTCAAAATTACAAAAAAAAAAAATTTGAGAGATGTACTCCACCCTTCAGCCCAATAATGAAGGCAAAACTAGCTGGTCTTGAAACAAGAAGTTAAATGTTATCCACCAAATTAACTATAACTAAAGCAAGCTGTTTATATTAGTTCTCTGGTTATTGGTAATATTACTTATTACATGTCATCACTTGACATGTTATATGTGGTACATATGATAATCATCACTTGACATTTTTGTGCTATGTATGATCATAGGAATACGTGCAAGGGTACAGAACACCGATATTTTTCCATATCCGAGGATAATAGTGTATATGATGAACCGCCACGACACGCCACTGTCCTAGTTTAGGTTTGAAAGAGAAATGCCTAACACGATGAAGACATGTGTCCCTCCCCTCTCCCAGCATTAGAAGAGCTAACAGTAACAACACTTGCTCAAGTTGTGGTTCGATTCCATCCCGTCAAGTGGCGGCAGTTTGCTCGGTCGCTCTAGAACCACCCCCAGCTAGCAAGAAGATATGAAACTGAGCACACAGCGGAGTTCCGTGAATAGCAGAGACTCAGGGCGACAACAAACTAACACACAACATATTTAGCAGCCCGGGAGTGAGAGGAACAAATAGCTCTCTCTGTGGATCTCTCAGACCACGACGGAACAATAGAACACTCTGGATCTCTCAGACCACTAGGGAATAATAGAAAACTCTAGATCTCTCAGACCACTAGGGAACATTACAATACACAGACTCTCTCAGACCACAAGGGAACAATAGAACACTCAGGCTCTCTCAGACCACGAGGGAAGAATAGAACACTCAGACTCTCTCAGACCATAAGGAAACAATAGAACACTCAAACTATCTTAGACTACTAGGGAACAAAAGAATACACAGAATCTCTCAGACCACAAGGGAACAATAGAATACTCAAACTATCTTAGACTACTAGGGAACAAAAGAATACACAGAATATCTCAGACCACAAGGGAACAATAGAACACTCAAACTATCTTAGACTACTAGGGAACAAAAGAATACACAGAATCTCTCAGACCACAAGGGAACAATAGAACACTCTGGATCTCTCAGACCACAAGGGAACAATAGAACACTCTGGATCTCTCAGACCACAAGGGAACAATAGAACACTCAAACTATCTTAGACTACTAGGGAACAAAAGAATACACAGAATCTCTCAGACCATAAGGGAACAATAGAACACTCAAACTATCTTAGACTACTAGGGAACAAAAGAATACACAGAATATCTCAGACCATAAGGGAACAATAGAGCACCTACTGAAATATTTCCTCACCGCATCTTACCAACCGTCCAGGATCTCCCTCATTTTATCAGCCTAGGATAATAGAGGCGGAAAGTAGAGCTAAGATAGCAATGCACACACATTTTCTTGGAAAGAGATTGGAAAATAATTGAGGAAAACCAACCCTCGGAACATGAAGCCCGGATTAGAAATCTAACCTCACCGTAATTGGCAAACAGCACCAGATGAGTTTGACATTCAGTCCACGTGTCCACCGTTGTGGGTCACGTGCACCAGTTAGATTATTATGCTACTCTACTTAAGGAACTATAGAAAAAATGCAGTATCTGTGCCGGGATTATATTACAAACAAACATTTGAAGCATCATTTACAAAATATAAACTTTGTTGGGTCAACATTGATAACCTTTTACTATATTATTAGTGTCATTTAATATTTATTGATAATTAAATCAAAATTAATGAACACGGTAAAGTAGATCTAATAATTTAATCTAGCTGTTCCTTATGTCCATTCGTAAGAAAATTGAATTATAGAACAGTTTACAACTGTCGCAAAAACTACAAAAATATTTTCATATATGCATACGTCAATATATATATAATTCCAAACTATCAGTGTTGAGGAATAGTATACATCCCGGTAAAATAGCTATAATAATATAGTAAAATGTGATCAGTACTTATTGCAAACTATAATTGGTCAAATTGATAAGTGAAGATTGTTCACGTGCGTATAACGCGGATGGGTAGTAAGACGTGGTGCTAAAATAAATATAGACGGTCTACAGAATCAGGACTGGACTCAAATTCAAACCCATGTCCAGGATTTCATTTTTAAATTATTTGAAAATATGTTTATATTTGTTAATTTGTTCCGTTTGATGGCTGTATTGCGACCCATACGATGTGAGTTGTGTCACTGTTGTAAGAAGAGTAGTAAGGAGTTGTATAAAGCCAACAGTAGTCAAGTCACACAAAGAGAAGCCGAGTCTTGTATTGACTGTTCCTGAAAAACTACCTCCAGTTTAACTAGCACAAGATTCCAAACCAATTACATACAGATACGTCTTCTTTGTGATTGAATAAGCCTCTCAATGTTTACAAATGAATAAGACTTTACTTCGTGCAAATGCGCTTAGAGAGGGCATAAGAATTAATGTAGGAATTAGTTAAATAAGAAAGCATGTAAATAACAGCCTTCACAGCAGATTATACTGGGTAAAAGTATTATGTGTGTATTGTAAGTTATGAGTGTTGTAACTCCAGACTTTACATCAGAAGGTGCTGAGTATTAGTGGGAACTATCACGTGTGTGTTCTAAGTTACAAGTGTTGTAACTCCAGACTTTACAGCAGATGGTTCTGAGTAATCGTGATGTTATTTGTGAGTGAGTTGTGAGTTAAAAGTGCAGACTTTAAAAATGTATTTAGGTTAAATAAGTTCCCATGAGTTTTTGTAATTCTAGCTAGCCTTGTATTCTCCTAATATTATAATATAAATGTTGTATGATATATTAGCCTTGTTTTCCCTTATATTGTAGGAGTTGTAGATTGTTCTGACCTTGTTTTACAGGTATTATGTCTGTTACATGTAGAACAAGCTGGTGTACATATTATTTGCGTGGGGAATAAAATATGAATAGCTTTGTTTGTTTTTTAGAATATAAGATTAACAAAAGGGAAAAGCCAAATCTTAAATTATTTTAAAATATTGATCCTTTATTGTTTTATATTATGTGACTAAATGTGATAAATAGAAAGCTTACTAAAACATAATGTCAAATTATGGATATAATCTAAAAAGGTGCGTCTAAAAGCGATCATAAGAGAAGTAAAACGAAGTAATAAATGGTATTACTAATTGGAAAAAATACCACCACAGTCCAACAAATAGGTTAAAGGAAATAATGGACTGTTATAGATACATGTTTCATACAATTTACCTGCAGTAGTTAGATTTTCTACCACACCAACCAGTATTTTCTAATAAAGTGTGAAATTTTGGGCTCTTTAGTTTTTTGAACCAATTTTCAAATTTTCAGTATTTTCTGATTATCTGAGTGATCTTTGTAGCTACTTGCCAAATATATCAATTTTATACCGTACCAAAAAAAATGTTTAAATTTACAAGTTTTGAAATGTTACATACCCCGATTTCCCCTCCCCAACCCAATTCACTGACCCTTGTTTTAAAATTAAAACTTTTCAAACTCTCCTTGTTATTCGGGGCTGTCCCTCAAAATCTAAGTAAATATTTTCATTTTATATCGTACGGGAAGTCTTCTGTTTTATTCGCTTTGGAATTTTTTGGGTAGGACGCCGCCCTTCCCATTTTCCAGTCCTTAATTTTGAAATTTAATTTGTTTGAATAGTGTTTGAGGTGGCTCTTATACCTGCCAACAAATTTCAATTTTCTACCATAGTGAGAATTAGTTGCTTGTATAAAATATGGATATTTCAGAACCGCCTCAACACCACACACCATTCCACAAACCCCCACTTATAAATTTTAAATATTTAAAAATTATGTGAGTATTTAGAGTAATACTACTATATTCCTGGCCATTTTATTTTGCATCCCAACTAAAAATTTGGTTTTCGGTTGATAGCAACTCTCCCCCCTCCCCCTCCTAGACGGGAGCACAGGACAAAATATTATGTGAAAGAATTAAAGAGTAAATATATTATACGGAACTCCGCACGAACTTTCTCGCTCTATTGTTGAAAAAAGAAGATATTTGCTCAAAACTCGTAATATATGTGAAACTTAATAATATACACTAGCAAACCCGGGCACAAATTGCACTATATTTACATAAAACATTTTTTGAGTCCCAGTTTTAAATTTTTATAATATTTAATGATTAAAGTCCTATGTGTACATTTAGACCAATACTACTTCATATTAAAATTTTCAAAATTTTATTGGTGGTTTGCACATCTTCAGGTCATAGCATTAATATTAAATTCTTCATTTATAAATTTTGGCCAAGAAAAAAGGTAAATGTTGAATATTGAGTATTAAGTGCTAGAGATAGATCATAGTTGTACAAAAATCTTCCCTAAGAGGTTAAAGGAAAAAGAACATAAAATGTTGTACCTACTTACTCACACGGTTCACTGAGTTATGTGGACACATGTTTATTTTAATTGCTTTTCACTACCAGGTAGATGCTAGTTTTGTATTAAATTTTTAATCATTCCATCGTAACAAAAGTATTTTGATTGTGTGTTCTTTTAATTTAATGGATCCAAGGGATGAAAATAAATAAAATGTATCACTGTGGAGCCTTAATTTAAAAACTATAAAAAGGCAGAACATTTATTCATCGATAGAAGATTGAGTAGTTTAATCTTTGTTTAATTCATCCTCATCATTTTCATAATTAGATAGTAAGGTAATTCGACAATGAAGCGTCTTTGAAAGCTAGTTAACATCTTTTGAGTCTATATCATCTTTGCAGGATGGTAGACAAAGGGGAGTTGGTGGGTCAATGGCTGTGAATAGCCAATTCTACTAGGTCACTCAGCCCTCTCTAGCAAAACTGATTAGATAAGGAGGGTGGCATGCTTTGTCAATGAACATACTTCTGTCCGTCACGGGACGTGTATGCGAATAACTGTTTGTGTGTTTACCATCCTAGACGGAATACAAATGCAGGCAGACATTTTCTCGAAGACATTTATTTCTGTATAAGGGCTGATCCACAAAACAGTTGCCAAACTGTATTTCAATAGTTTCTATACATCTTACCGTGTATTTGTGGGAAATTTTAGGTCAGTGGCCTAAGATTAACCAACATATTTCAAGGCATAGCAAGTTTTATATTATCTTTAACCATATTTAAGTATCCAGATATTTTAAGTATTGTATGTTTATCTAACCTTGTTCGTCTGGATATTGGAAGTGTTTCATTTGTAAGCAACCTTGTTTCGTACAGATATTGGAAGGGTTCCATTTGTAACTAACCTTGTTCAATCCAAATAATGGAAGGGTTCCATTTGTAACTAACCTTGTTCAATCCAAATAATGGAAGGGTTCCATTTGTAACTAACCTTGTTTCATCTAAATGTTGGAATTGTTCAATTTATGGCTAACCTTGTTTCGTCTAGATGTTGGAAGTGTTCCATTGATAGCTAACCTTATTTCTTCTAGATGTTGGAAGTGTTCCATTTGTAAATACCCTTGTTTCGTCTAGATGTTGGAAGTGTTACATTTATAACTAACCTTATTTCATCCAAACATTGGACGTGTTCAATTTGTAACTAACCTTGTTTTGTCCAAATATTGGAAGTGTTCCATTTGTAACTAGCCTTGTTTTGTCCAGTTATTGAAGGTGTTGTGTGTCAAACAATCCCCCTGTCATCCAGTCACTGCTATCAGTATCCCATGATTCATATGGCCCTTCTGTCACAGACTTGGGTATTCCCGATTGCTTCACTCGGGGGATTTATGGTTAACCCTCATCCCCCGATCATAAATATATCCCTGTTCGGGATGTGATTGAGGTGACACTCGCCGGCCATTGAGAATGGCGCTGTCGAATAACGAGTCAGGTTTGTAATTATATCAACTACAGGCAAGGGAATGTTGTCTAGAAATATACCATTTAGATTTATGCTGCTAGTGACGTCACTGATTGGAAATAGGTGGGCGATTATTTGCTAGAAGTCCATTGTTTCAGGTTCAATTCCAGTCGATAGCTCATATTAACGTCTCTGTTATAGATAATATTTATACTATATTCTTGTAATTCTTAGTTTGTTAAACTTAATAACAAGGATTAATGTAATGTTTTTCTTAATTAATTTGTATCATTAGATTGATATCAGTAATATACATGTCTTTTAATTCCTCCATTAAGAAATATAACTAATTTATTTCTCAGATATGAAACAGTTGTTTTAAAATATAATAAAGTACGCCTATACGTGTGTACTTGGTATTACGTCATTACAAGACAACATATCACAGTTTGATAGAAACAAACTATGCTTGCTCCTAGATGTAGGTCATTTGGTGAACATTAATACACAGATGATTGTCAAATGATTTTCATGAATATACATATATAGATCAACATAAAATTATGAATGTGCAGATAAATGTCACCAGGTGTTTATACACATACTCATGTAGGTCACGTTACTTTATCAGTAAACTATACAGAACAACTGTAGTTTATTAATCTACAGATGTAGGTTACATGACGTTCATAATTGTCCAGGGGTAGATCAACAGCCATTCATTGTTAAATAGGGAAAGGTAAACAGGTTTAATAATTAGTAGGCCATGGTTTATTATCTGGAATGTGTGTTAACTCTAGGAATAAACCAAACTAAAATTTATAATTCGTTGTGGATATAAATGTTTGAATTTATCCCCATCTCTGTACATGTTCGCAACGAGTATTCAATTTTTGAGGGTGAAAAGGAGGGATGAACCGTACAAGCTAGGCTTGCCTTAAGGCGTGTTTACATTTCATTTCCTTGTCTGTCTTCCCATTATTCTCGAGAATCTTGACGTCTTAATATACTAGTATCTAGGTGGTATTCTCCCAGGTCATGAAACAGTACAATATGTCCTTGTCGGGAGACAATTGTTGATCTTCCATTTAAGATCCCGTAATTTTATCCGAATGACCAAAGGTACCATTCTTCTATCCATAAAATCTATAATATATTTTCTATGTTTTGTTTTTCTCGTGTAACTACAGTGTTATTCAGGTAGGAGCTAACTTTAGTAAAATAAGCAACTATTTATTTGCGGTCCACGTTTTAAACATTTTACTTTATTTTTATTATGATTTTTATTATTATTATTATTATTAATAATATTAATATTATTATTATTGTTATTCTATTTTATAGGTAGTGATACAGCCACTCAAAAGTGTCAGCTGAAGATCACATGACGTGTTATGAAGACCTGAAAGTATATTAAAGTTATAAGCTATAAGTTATAACTTATATCTGATCCCCTACGGTAATAAGTATATGGATTTCTTATAAAACACACCTTCCACCATTGAAAAACTATTATAAACATAATAATATAAATATAACTTCAATAGAATGTAATAAAGAAAATAAATATTAATTAAAGTTTTAGTTCTAATTTTGTAGATAAATGGATAACCATATTCAATATTATTGTTAATTTTTTTGGTCACCGCGTCTTGCTACCTGTTCAGGTTATACGCACCATATACTGATTAGCTATGAGCTATGGATGAGTAAAGTTGAATTTAGAGGAAGTGTACTCCCACTTGCATGGATGGAGAGGGGAAAACAATTTAGTAAAACCACCATCAGTACACCCAACCGGGACTCGAAGACCAATCTCTCTCTCATCGGCAGTCTAGTCTAACACGAGCTATACACCTTAAACCATGTGTCCACCAAAGCAGGTTATATTGTTAGTCAAGACATTAATTTGGAATATGTTAAATTAAAATAAAAATCATTTGATAGGGCTTTGTTGGTATATAAAACCCAAAATGATGGTTTAAATGTAATGCAATCTTGGTAAACATTTCAGTTCTTACTTTTAAAAATTGTTTTGTGGTTTACTGATCAAAACGTGTATGGTATGATGGTATGGTGGTATGGTGGTATGATATGATGGTTATTTGATAGTTACGGTGTGTTACACCTAGTCCTCCCCCCCTTCCCAACCCTGTCTATCTGCCATCCAATGTCTCGTCTCACAGAAAGAGTGCTATTTTATTCTAGAAATCTTGACTCGCCCCTGGAGAACGCAAACGGCCCACCACTGTCGGGAAGTTCAAGCCAGCAAGAAGCTTTATTGAATAACTGTATATCCATTGCACAATCCAATTTATTCTGTAAGGCGTCCCCACAAGACCAGAGCACGCCACGTCTTATACACCCGTGCTCATAAGACATGGCAACATCACCTGCGCACTTCTGTACATGTTATGTATATGTTTCATTCCGATGTTTTGTGATTAAGGGGTTTAGATCTGTTTAGCTACCCTAATAAACAATATTGCTTTATAAACTCTTTTTAAGCGTTCAGGGGGTAATAGTCCGATAAGTTTGTTCTAATAATGCCTTTAAAAAATATAACAATTACTTTTAACCCCGTAGATTCTTCTAAGGGGTGAAAAACTCCCCATGAGAAAATATACATGTTCACCTCCTCGCGGTGTTTCTCGGGTAGCGCTAAAAACCATTCCATTAAGAGTCAAACAAAAATTCCTCATTTTCATCTAAAAGTAAATAATAACACAATATCCCGTGCGAAGAACGGGGATTCAGCTAGTGTTTATATAAAGTTGAAACTTAGCATTGGTACTCAGTGAACTCTCATGGAGTCTCTCTTTGGAATACATTTATGGGATTTCACTGAATACCAATGCAAAGTTTCAACTTTCTTTGTGTCTCGATTTTGTATTTAATCACAGCGATGGTCAAGCGGTATAAGGCATAAATCTATGAATCAGTTGCCTATTAATACATATGTTTGTCTGAACACATAATTATATATGTAAGATAATTTGAAATATTTTATACACTATTGTAAGTATAGTTTGATTTTCACAGGAAGCCCGTTATTTGAGAACTGAAAACTCGTGTTTTCACAATTGTTGTTGTAGAAACAATATTAAAATTGTATTTAGATTCTTAGTCGGTTTTGTTGATAACGTGAAGATAAATAATAAATTTATCCCTAAGGAAGTAAGATATCTAAAATGCCAACTAACGTTAGTGAATTTTGCTCAATTTTAGTCTAAAGTGAGCCTCCTATATCAATCAGGGTTTATGTGGCAATCAATCAAACCAAATTCTAGTTTCGCTTTGATTTTAGAATGATATTTATTCTGTAGTTTATGTTTTGATTTAATGTATATATCCGTATTTTCCCTTGGAAATCAGATTAGAATACAAATTAATGCAATATTACACTGTATTCAGAAACTAGCTTCTGTTCGTGTGACCTACATTGTCTGTCTCGCAATAAATGTAAGAAATAAAAATAAAAACCCTCAGTTTCCCCTAAATACCTATGTTAAGCTATATCTTCCTCAGTTCCTTGGTTTTGGAGTCCTTGCGTCTACAGACACACACATCCTATGTTATTTGAATTTCTTGTCTACAGACACACACATTCTATATTATTTGCATGATGAACAGATTCGGTCCAGATATGATGCACACAACGTTCAATATCGAACGCCTTTGGTTAAACTAGTTCTCTAGACCACTCTTAAATGGTGTTTTCTAGCATTTGAAAAATGAACTATTACGGACATGTTTGACACTCATTTACATATAATATTGAGCAACATTTTTAGCAAATTATAGCATTATAAAATCACTAAGGTAAAATGGATGGATTTCAAGTGTTTCAGAAATATGTTTTTCCAGCACGTATTACTACATGTTGGGTAGGATTTATAAATTAATAATTTAGAGAAAAGTACCCGCATTATCATGAATAAAGTGTGGAAGGCCATTTATGAAAAAAAATACAATGGGTCGGGAATCAAGGTTTGACTTCCCACCACCTGACGAGACTGGTGCCCTTGTGCCTATGTTTCCGAAATAAAACAAAGGTGAAAAGTGGTCTGATGTTGGCCAAACTTTATATTTATTAAAATACATCATTTTTATTCAAATAATGTCGTCTATTCTTGTCTAAGATCAAGAGTATTAGAAGTGTAAAATATTTACTTCCCAAAATTTAAATTTTCCAAGGGAGACAAATGAAAGTGTTGACATATTTTAACCCTTATGGTGAAACCCTTCCTTCCCCTTTAAGACAATGAGGGTGGAAAGTGATACAAGTTTTCAGTGGCGCACCGAGGTAGTCACTTTGGAAAGTACATGTGCTCTTTCGAAGCTCTTCTTTCCTTACTGTTTTTACAATCAATAATTTTAGGGTCACTTTTACTGTGTATAGCGGTAGACATTTTCATATCAAGTAGTAAGTCTGATCTTAAAATGTGGCTTATTCATTGTCACATCTACAGTGCTGTGGATGTTATTCATTGTCACATCTACAGTGCTGTGAATGTTAGTCATTGTCACATCTACAGTGCTGTGGATGTTATTCATTGTCACATCTACAGTGCTGTGGATGTTATTCATTGTCCCATCTACAGTGCTGTGGATGTTATTCATTGTCACATCTACAGTGCTATGGATGTTATTCATTGTCACATATACAGTGCTGTAGATGTTATTCATTGTCACACCTACAGTGCTGTAGATGTTATTCATTGTCACACCTACAGTGCTGTAGATGTTATTCATTGTCACACCTATAGTGCTGTAGATGTTATTATTGTCACATATACAGTGCTGTAGATGTTATTCATTGTCACATCTACAGTGCTGTGGATGTTATTCATTGTCACATTTACAGTGCTGTGATAGTTATTCATTGTCACATTTACAGTGCTGTGAATGTTATTATTGTCACATCTACAGTTCTGTGGCTTTAATTCATGTTTTAAGCTTCTATTAAAACAACTTATGATCTTGGGGAAACTACCCCCTGATCCCATCTTAAGGTGACCCCCTGCATGTGTCTGGGGATAATTAGATAGAGAATGAACATGAACATTTTATCAACACAGAGGATAAATCAACCGGTGCACACGAATTGTGGAACAACTAATATGGGTGCACATGAAATGTGGAGCAACTCATTCGAGCTCGTAATATCTTCACACGAACTGCGGAGTAAAAATTAAATTCATAATGACTGTTCAAAATTGAAAATGAACTACTATTAGCTATTATTATAGATATTACATTTGTTATAAAACATTATATTTATATCACAATTCTTATTAAAACACAAGAATTCGACTAAAATATAAAATTACTAATAAACTAAAACATTACAGAACTAAATTTATAAGCTACGCATTTTACGAAATTGTATTGATCTATTTGATTTTGTCGTATTGCAAATTTTTGTATTTATGATTTTTTGTTTACTTAAAATTTATTTTCTTACTATTCTTTTCTCTCTATTAATTACAGCATTTATGTTAACATATGAATCTGTTTCCATTGCGTACAGACATTTTATTAAAAGTATGAACATAGGGCTTTGGGGAAGGACAGCAACTACTCAATTTGAGTGAAAAGACTTGCATGTACTAGTAGTGCTCGCAAGTTTATCTAATTTCTCCGCCCACACTTCTGGTGGAAATGATGAATCTCCATGTACATCACTACTGAAAAGTCCGCAAAGATGTTTCGTAGCCAGTGGCCTATGTTTGATTGCCCATCTTGATACTTGGTGCTGATCCCAAGATGTTTCGTAGCCAGTGGCCTATGTTTGATTGCCCATCTTGATAATTGGTGCTGAGCCCAAGATGTTTCGTAGCCAGTGGCCTATGTTTGATTGCCCATCTTGATACTTGGTGCTGAGCCCAAGATGTTTCGTAGCTAGAGGCCTATGTTTGATTGCCTATCTTGATACTCGGTGCTGAGCCCAAGATGTTTAATAGCCAGTGGCCTATGCTCGATTAACCATCTTGATAACCAATGCTGAGCCCAAGCTGCTAAATTTTCCGCCACCTAAAAAGGAACGTGTATTTATTAATATTCGTATTTTTAATAAAATGTTACTACAGAGAAGTATTAACTTTTTCATACAGGCCTATTACATTAAAACTTGGAACAAAATATTAAAAATAGACTTTCAGTAAACTACCACGAAGTAAGTTCCTAAAAAAAGCTGGTCTTGTTAATCACAATAAACCCTCTTCATATATAAAGCTCATAAAACGTAAATATTCATCACTATCCATGCGTCAAAATTTCGTCATGATTATAATATTCCATGGGACAGCTAGTCAAATTCAAGTAATCCGTATAATTTGGGGTACTACTTTTCCTTTATACCACAGTTATATGGGTGCATAAGGATAACTTAAAGTCATGATTGCCACCCCAAAGTGGTAGCTAATAAAAATGGTGGCTTATACAAGAAGGTGGATGTTGACTTTTGAAAAACGGCTATATCTCTTTAAGTAAAGTTCCGATTTCAACATTCTTTTTTAAAATAAAGGTTTAAAATGTGTTATATATTTAAGGTTCTTAAGAATTTTTCGGTATGTTCAACCGTTAATTGTCAAATCATGGATAAGTCAAGATTTTGTAATTTTTAAAGACAATTTATTTGTTTGTCGTGAATTAACTAAAAACCTATTCATCTGAAAAGAAAATGTTTGGACTAAGTATTTTAAAGTATTCTTTTACCTTTAGCTTGATATATTATACTTGGTCTTTGGCCTTGAAATGTTTTCAAAATTAATCAACTACGTAGTGCGTAGTGTGTACAGCATGTATATTTCCTAATGTTTTGTAATTTCGGCAATTCGTGTTCACCATGTTACTGTTCATTATTACTATTATTACTATTAATTGATAAGGTTATAACTATTAACACACGGCTTAGGGTTTGTTATAGTTTAATTACTAGACCTAAAATGTCTATTGTGAAAGAGGTAAAATGTAAATCTCAGAAAGTGAATCAGATAAGTGTATTATTTGTGGAAGGACAACATCCCCTAATGATATACGCTCTGGGACAGTCTTGTTTATTGCTACTGTGAATAAAAATGTTGAACCAATAAAAAGTCTAAGTGATATATCTGACGAATTGTTAGTAGCTATACGATTTCATCGAGAATGTCGAGCCAGTTTTACAAATTAATATTAATGTTTTGAGAAAATTAGAAGTAGAATCATCATATCCTCCCATGAATTATCTGAATCAAAAAATAGGCCTTGCTCATCCAGTCAGGCTGAGAAACTCTTGAAACGGGAAATTGTGTTTTTGCGCCAAAGTAAGCAAATACAAGAAAGGAAGCAGAACAAGGGCAACACTAACTCAAGTTGTAGAGTTGAGAACTGACAAGAAATTGCGTGAAATTACTATTCATAGGGGCGTTAAAAATCATAGGTATTATATCAAAAGATATTGTAGTTGCAAAGACTTGTTATCATAAATCTTTTTATTTTAGCTATACAAGTCTGTGATCTAATAAACTTAAAAATGTCGATAAATATATTGAAGCACAAAAAGTGGCATATAAATAATTATATGAATTCATACGAGAGGATATAGTCTCAAACCGAGGGGTTGAATCTCAAAGTCATTTGCTTTCAAATTTAATTGAGTATTTAAAGGGTGATGTTGACGAAATAACAGTCTATACCAAGAAAAATGTTCGGCATAGCTTAAATATTGCTAATGTTGATGGTAGGCTATATATTTCACTAGATAATCTGACTTACTACTTGCTAATTGCAAACTATGTGAGCTATAAAATCAAATTAGAAGTGCGCATTTGGGTAAAGTAGGGGGAAAACCATATTCCTCAAGTGGCTGAACAGATAAAAGCAGATATATAAGAAATGGAGAAAGCCCATGTCTGGCTTCCATCACCACAAGAGCTTCACATGAACTATGTGGTCATACTTGCATTATTGATAAGCCTTTTGCAGAACCTGAGTGGAGATCCATCACCTCGTGTGACTAGACTAGCGTGGACCATTTCACAAGATATTATATATGTTGTTTCCAAAGGTACCATTTTGACTCCAAAACATGTCCTTCTAGCAATGACAGTGAAGACTCTGACTGGAAACTTTGAGATAATTTCAATTTTAAATCTCCAAAGGCCATGGATTTTGGAAATAGATACAACGTTGTGTATGTAGAAACTAAATACTGTTAGATTGGGCGAAATAACACTACCAAGCAGTATTCATGTCAGTATTCCTTCAATAGTAGCGTATGACAATACAGACCATATAGAGGAAATATTAAGGGGGGGATAGTACTTCTCATCGTGTCAAATGGCATTATAGTCCAAAATATCTCGGTCACGTGCTTTTCACAAAGATATGGAACTACAGTTAGCGGGGAAAAGCAAATATATATATTTCAATGCCAGTTCCATGTACACAAGACTACATATTTGGGAATAGGATAAACCCCCTTGCAATTACTACTGCTCAGCTTCCACAGGATTGTGTAGACAATTTTAAACAATCCCAAAGAAATAACTTATTTTTGACACTTGGAAAACAGTATAATCCAGAAAATCGGTGTGTTAGTTCATGGACCGGATTTAACATAATGTTTAGGGAAAATGTTGCTGTTCACGCAGATACCATTGCATGCTTGCCGTGTGTAAACAAACCTGCTACAGGAATGTTGACTCTTCATGAAATGTTAATGAAGTGTGTACAGATTAAGTCACAGCTTGAATTGTAAAAAATAACACTGGTACTGGATCAGGCTATCTTTGCAAAAACTGAACACTATTATTACATTGCTACAAAGTGGAAATAACAAAGAAGTAATCCTCAAGGCTAAGCTAAGATTTATGCAAATATGATACTCATAGCAGAAAACAGGCATGTAAACATGTTAGACGTGTTGAGCCACCCTCGGGGCCCTTTATTTGGGAGTCTGGCCAACCCTGATGGGTCAATGAATATAACTAGCAAGGCAGTTTCGAGGAAATACTTGGAGAGCCTGATTTACCCCGAAGATGGAAATATTCCTTCATCAGTCACTGTAATTGATGGAATGGCATTGATTCAAAAGCTTTGTGGAGAAAATAGGACCTTTGATGAAATTTAATCAATCAGATATTAAATATTGGCTATTACAGTAAAAGAATCGACATTGCGTTTGATACTTACAACGAAAAATCAATCAAATACGCAGAACGTCTTAACAGAGGTTCAGAGGAAGGAATTTCCTTAAAGAATATTAAAAGTGGACATGGAATTGTCAAATGGAGACGTCTTCTACAAAGCGCTGATAATAAGTCTAAGCTAACAAAATTCCTTGTTAAAAGTTGGAAAGAGAAAAATCAAGGGAAACTATTGGTGATAAAACACTGTTTGCTACTTATTGTAAAATGTGCATCAAAATAACTGCTAGTGACTTCCACGAAGTGGAATATCTTGTATCGTCCCAAGTATCTGATGCTATTGACGTTTTAGTTTTAGCTCTTTATATATATTCGGAAATCATTTGGGAGAGCAACCTGTACATCAAACGCGGAGTAAGTGGTCGAGCCAGATTAATAGATATTAAGAAACTCGCATCTGCGGTTGGCTCTTGTGTTAAATCAGCATTACCTGGTTTACATGCATGGACAGGTTGAGAAACAGTCAGTGCTCTTTCTGGGCAAGGCAAGCTCAAAGCCCTGAAACTTCTACAAATAAATGATGACCTCGTTTTTACTGTTTTCAATGCTGGGGAGAAAGTTTTTACCACACAATAAATACCATTGTTTGATAAAAATGTTATAAGTCAACTATATTCAAGCAATATTAGAACTGAAAATATCAATTAAATTAAATACCAAATATTCTGAACTCGACAATGTGCAGTTGAGTCAACACAGCTTCCGCCATGTGAAAAGTATCTTCATCAACATTCTCTATGAGCCAACTATCAAACAGCTATTTGGAAGAGATGTCAGAGAACTTCCCTGAAGTTCCGGAACCAGAAGATCATGGATGGACGCTAGACAAAGATGGAAAGCTTTGCATCAAATGGATGACAAGAGCACAAGCACCTGAAGCAGTGCTGGAACTTTTGAGTTGATCTTGATTAAGGTTGTGCCAACTGCCATCATACACTTGTGTGGTAAATCAGTTGAAATGTACCGAGGCATGTAAGCTGACAAAGTGTGATAACATGAATGAGCCTGAAGAATGTGTACAAGAAGATTTCAGCTTTAAAGAAGTGTTTTTAAAAATTATAACATGTTTATCAGTTTTTATTAATCATTGATTTTAATCCATTATCTAACAATTGCGGAAAAGAGGATACATTAGGAAACAAACAAGCTGTACAGTCTACGTAGTTGATTCATTTTGAAGCCATATATTTAAAAACCAAAACACAAAAGTATAAGAAATCAAATTAAATACAATAGATTACTCTATAATATTTGTTCCAAACTTTTTTCAGATGTCTAGGTTTTTAGTTAATTCATGATAAACAAATAAATTGTTTTCAAAAAATACAAAATCTTGACTAATTCACAATTTACCAATTAACGGTTGCACATACTGAAAAACTTCAAATACACTTAAATATAGGGCACATTTTAAGCTTTCATTTCAAAAAGTAATGTTGAGATTGAAACCTTACTTCAAACTATACAGCCGTTTATTCAAAAGTCAACATCCACCAGCTTTTTCTATTAGCTATCACTTTGATATGGCAATCATGATTTTTAGTCATCTTTATACACCCATATAACTGTGGTGTAAAGGAAAATTAGTACCCCTAAATTATACCGAAATCTTTGCTAGTTCATAGACTATAATACTTTCTCTTGATATGAGAAAGTAACAAAGTGAATAAATAAAACTTACCAAGATTGAGAAAGATGGAATCTGTATCCAACTATCGTAGCATTCGGGAAGACTTGTTCTAAAGCCAGATGAATTCCTCTTTCAAAATCCACTACTATTGAAGCTGGATCAAAGCAGTACCCAAAGTCCCCACACTATTTTCTAAGCAATGACAAATTATTATTATTATTATAAGTTTGTGTAGCCTTATTTTTCAGTAGACAGACAACTACAAGAACGTGTCACTAGCATATGCATGTATAGTGAAAAGTTGTACAAAAAAATTAGGACATTAGCTAAATGTACACCATCTAAAAAGAAGGTGATTTGTTGACACATAAATTCATTGTTAGATTTACAAGAAAAATTATAGTATTTGACTCTCCTTTCACTCGCCAATATAAATGGTTCACCCTTCGCTGTCGTAACATTTAACGAGTTCAACACATTGCGCACCTCCTTAATTGATTTTGTTAGTTTCGGAGCTTTTTATAACCTAGTGTAATTTATGTTGTTTCTTATGTAACATACATCTCTTGTAGTGATAGTATGCAGGTAAACATTTTAAGTTGAAATTTATTGATTTATCAATTTTGATGGTCTCTCCGACAATTCCCTTCCACCCTCCTTTTCACAGAATGTTTGATGATTTCTCTGTTTATCTGCGCCTCACCGGACTCGTGATTACGAGTTCCCTTGTTAAGTGGGGAAAAAAACCTCACTTAGCATGTACATCTTTGGCGTACAACCATTGTTTGTGCAACACCATAACACTTCATCACTCCTCTTTAGCCCCTGTATGCGTCTAAACTTATAGTTTTGGAAAATTATTAATGGCTTCCCTCGTTTTCTCAACATTTGCTTCAGTTTCTAAGTTTCGAAATGGATATTGGCCACCTAAATATATAAAATTATATGAATATAAATAAAACTTACCAAGCTAACTTAATCTGGAACTCTATATTCTTCTAAAATGCTTATTCAAATTCATTGTAAAGAAGTAAGTGGATGAACGAATAAAAAACTACCCAAACAACTTTAACTGCAAAGTTGTACAAGGTAAACACTTAGAAGTCAATCACGAACAATTCTGAATTATTATTTCACTAAATATATTATCACATCCAAGTTAAACGTATAACTGGCCTTGATCTTGACTCAACTAAAGGGGTTAGAAGATGAATGGGAGTTCAGGTTGCTCCGCAATTCGTGTGCACCGGCTGATGGGTATACTTTATTCCGCAATTCATGTGCACCCTTATTGAATGCCTTCTGACAGGTATACTTTATTCTGCAATTCAAGTGCACCCCTATTGAATGCCTTCTGACAGGTATACTTTATTCCGCAATTCAAGTGCACCTTTATTGAATGCCTGCTGACAGGTATACTTTATTCCACAATTCATGTGTACCCTTATTGAATGCCTGCTGACAGGTATACATTATACTGCAATTCATGTGTACCCTTATTGAATGCCTGCTGACAGGTATACATTATTCTGCAATTCGAGTGCACCCTTATTGAATGCCTGCTGACAGGTATACTTTATTCCTCAATTCAAGTGCACCCTTATTAAATGCCTTCTGACAGGTATACTTTATTCCGCAATTCAAGTGCACCCTTATTAAATGCCTGCTGACAGGTATACTTTATTCCGCAATTCAAGTAACCCAAATCAGCTATACTTATGTATCAAAGATTAAAATATGATTTCTGGTGATCATAAATCATATGTTAATCTTTGATGCGCATTTCACGATCGTTTGTAAGATATTATTTATTTTTTCTGTAACATTTTGCAAAATTAATTTTAACAGTTGCATCTCTTTGTAGTTTAAATAAAAATTGTTCCAAAACAAAGATAATTGTTTTATTGATTAATAATAAATTAATTAAGAAGACTGTTGATCCTGCGCAATCGAGAGTTGGTATTCATAATAATATTGATATTGTGTATAAGAGGTTGATAAAACTTAAAGATATTTACAAAGAAATTTGACATTTTTCTAAGATAGCCGGTTTATGAAATAGAAAATGCGAAATTTGTTCATATTTAGTACATAGTGCCTCTAATGTATAGAATATTTGTAATTGTATTGAAAAGGGAATACATAAGAATATGTTATAATGTTTGCATTAGTATAGCAACTAAAAACCTTTATTATTGGCAGATCAAGTATTTACTCCAGCTGTAAGATCACATCCATAATATATTTTGCTTTCCCATCTCACGGAAATATTATTGGAAAGTCCCAAAATATAACTATTTTAATTATATTTAGTGTTAATAAAAGAAAAGTCATAACTTGTGTGTGTGTTTGTGTGTGTATTCCTACTCGTGACAATATCCATGCAACGTTAATATAAACAGTCCGAAGTATATTCTTACTAGGAGCAATTTGCCTAAATTTTAACATAAAACCATTTTCTGAAAATTTAAAAATGACACCTGGACACAGGAATCGAGCCCGGGACCTTTGACTTACTACGCCAATGCTCTACCACTGAGCCATTCAAGAGTCGTCCCGTGCCCAGAGTCATTCTTCACTCATATTTTAAGGCAGAGTCTATGATGGACGTGCGGAAATCGTCAGCTTTATTCACGAGCCATCAGATAAAGCAGCCATCTTCGACTCGGTAGTTGGCTTGTTACTGCCACTCGTACAATTATTATTATAACTGTACGGATAATATTAAGAATCAAATAGCTTCGGCTATTTGATAAAACAATTTGCTTACTCTAATCAATGGTCATCTATCAATCTTTATTTATGAACACAGTACGAGCTATATTCTCATTCAAGATAAAAATAAAATTTAAAGTGACTTTTAAATGAAGAAAACTTAGTTCATGTTTTGATAACAAATTTTAATTTATAACTTAATGCTAGTTATGAATTTAACTTAAACAAAACAACAAAAGCTGTTTTAACAAAAGAAAATAAGATTAAATAAATGAGTTCACTATGCTTAGTATAGCAATTTCAAACTAATTAAAAAAGTACAAGACTAGCGTAATGTAATTTGTTGATTTTTTTTTCTGAGCCATTGTATTCAAAAATACTGAAGTTAAACTTCTAGGAGTGCGAAATGGTAATACTTCACTTCAAGATTTCTTAACATATCAGTGTTATCCAGAGAATCACGTTATGTATCATTTCATTTTTCAATTCTTATAAATCTACTTGCTATTCAAAACGTATATTCTTTTACGTTAAAAATTATGATATTTGAATTTGTTCTTGTAAAATGTATTGTAAATTATTTATTTGGCTCTATTTGCCTTGAATACATCTGCTAGCGAACAGTTTCAAAATGCAGATAGACATTCCTTAATTTAATTATGCTATATAGAACACAAACCAGCATTTTCGCAATTATTAAGATCAATAATAATTTAAATATTTGATCACTTATTTTCTTGTGATGTTGCTAAAATTTCTAGCAATGTGTATTAAGTGTAGGAAAATTAATTTAATACCGGCAGTTGGTAGCTCCGTGTAAATGAATTATATTGCCTGACTGTAAAATAAACAAATTAGATCACCATAATTTGACACACTTTTATGTAATTTTTAAATCTAATTTTTCTCCAATATCACTCAGTTTTTAACGAGTATTGTTAAAGTATTCCTGCCATCTTTATTGTTAGTACGTTATTTTCCATGAAACCAAATCATTTTGAATATTACTTGTACTGTGACTATGATTATTAGGTACAGGAGTTTGGTGACTGTTTCTGGTTGTTTTTATCCAAACTTAAATAATCGTACGGATGAAATAAGATTGTAGAGCTACTATAACACACAAGAGTGGAGGTGAGGGGGTGTATTTAATAATACGTTGTCTTCTGGTTCTCAATTGAACAAGTCCATACCTTATGTTTGGGACGTCATAGACCATGAAAATAGCTGGCTACAGTCACCACACAATAAAAGTAGGACTGTAAGACAAACGCTAATGTCACATGAAACATAAATTACAATATTTGATTTTTCATTCAATGTCATAAAAAAAGACGCACTTTTTTATCATTTGATTTACGGTGAGTGGATGGAATTTCCGCCAACCTTACTAAATATAAATCTTTGTAATTTGTAACGCGTTTCTGAAAAAAAACCTCTTAGATTCTTTAAAATGAATATATGCATGAAACAATAGCTCAATATAAAATCAAAAGCTTTGTTTTACAGATTTTAACACTTACTCTGTTCAAATTTCTTCCAGATGTTGTTATGGGTTTGAAAAAAAGTTGAAGCGCTTTGGGGAGAGAGTGTTAAAGATAAACTTCCCAATTGTGAGGAAACTATTATTCAAATTAAATGTTACCATGGTAATTGATACAATGACTGTAACACTATATACCTTTTGTACTTAATGAACCTTCATATTTAAATATGAATTAACTATCACATGTAATATTTTATTTTAGTTCCACAAAATTAAATAGAGTAATCGTGGCACAATTATAGGTTTAGGAACATGTAACTAATATCTGACAAAAATGAGATCTGTAAACATATAAGTTAACGTATGAACATATGCCAATAGTTCCAGTACGTGGGAAGATAGCCAATGTGTGGAGATAAGAAGACGAGGTACTCACCCAATGCCGGTACCGCGTGTTGTAGTCGAGTGATGCGACGCAGGGATAGACTACAGGAGACGACCGTTCAAAGTCCGGTCTCGGACACACTGAACTATCTCACGCACTGGAGCCATGCGGCGGGACTGACGCATGCGTACTAGTCAGCTGGAGCCACGAGGAGACTCACGTAGGCGCACTCCACTCCACACTGGAGAGCCAGGTTCAAGCACCGCCCATAGCACAGTTGGCAGAAAAAAAGTCGCGGTGAAGTCCCCCAAAAAGATATGTCAAAAAAAATTAATATTCTCGAAGAAATTTAAATTATTTTTATAATACAACCTGGACGGGAAACATTTTCCTGAGCTCTTCATTTTATCGTAGGTACAGTTTATCCACGGGTATAAGTAGTCCGATAGCAATATTACAGGTACTCCACGGGTATAAGTAGTCCGATAGCAATATTACAGGTCCTCCACGGGTATAAGTAGTCCGATAGCAATATTACAGTTCCTCCACGGAGATAAGTAGTACGATAGCAATATTACAGGTCCTCCACGGAGATAAGTAGTACGATAGCAATATTACAGGTCCTCCACGGAGATAAGTAGTCCGATATCAATATTACAGGTCCTCCATGGATATAAGTAGTCGATAGCAATATTACAGGTCCTCCACGGAGATAAGTAGTCCGATAGCAATATACAGTTCCTTCACGGAGATAAGTATTCCGGTAAAAATAGTACAGTTCCTCAATGGATATAAGTAGTTCGATAGCAATATTACAGTTCCTCCACGGAGATAAGTAGTCTGGTAACAATAGTACAGTTCCTCCATGGATATAGGTAGTCAATAACAATAATACAGTTCCTCCACGGAGATAAGTAGTTTGATAACAATAGTATAGCTCCTCCAAGAAGATAAGTGGTCAATAGCAATAGTATAGATTCTCCATAAAGATAAGTAGTCGATAAAAATAGTACAGTTCCTCCATGAAGATAAGTAGTCAACAACAATAGTACAGTTCCTCCATAGAGATAAGTAGTCGATAACAATAGTACAGTTCCTCCACGAATATAAGTAGTCCGATAACAATAGTATAGTTCCTCCATGACACCTCAAGGAAAATTATCATTTATAAGTAGTCAGAGTGAATTATTAATAGCCTAGTTCCTCCACTTTTGTTGGAGGATTAACGTTGTGTGGAAGTCCGTGGGAACAGGAGGATCTTTGTACAGGGAATCACACAATTAAATAAGAACCAAATTCTCAAAAGCGTGAAAGGTTAAGTTAAACTAGGTTGGGTAAATACCTTTTATTACATATATTTTATGGAAGATTGGAAAATTAGGTTTGTACTAGCCCCCATCAGTAAGACCCTGTTAGGGAATCAAGTCTACATATTTAAACATGCAATCGTCCGGACTGGCATCTGATACGGTTTGACAATGACGGGAGGCTGCTGTTCGATTTCCGGCTTGGGATATTGATGGTGGGTTTTTATAAAAGGCTTTCCACTTTATTTTAATTTAAATGAGGGTACATTCCACAAGCATCATACAGAATATGTTATATGCTACAAGGCTCTATTGCTTCATCCAACGTAATATTATTCACGACATTGAGACATCTCTACTATATCTAAATTCCTAAATAGTAACTATCCTGCTTATATTTAAATAAGAAATTACCCAGTCTACGTCTCTGACCCATTCCATCCGACTTGCCCCTCACCGAAAACTCTTGGTGCCAACACACAACTGACTTGGACGAGAGCCCACGGCCTATTAACTCACAAGCCCTGATGATGACGTCAACACTCTTGAGATGCCGTTGTTGAGTACGTTCTGAATGATTCTAGTGTAATCACGAAGGATCGAGCCCGGCGTCCAATGTTCTACCGTAGTCCAGATGTTGCACAGACGGAACGTCTTCCTGTTACCTGGGCAGTGAGAGGAGAAAGAGACTTTAAGTTTCCGAACCAAGGTCATTTTTTTTTGGCTGTTCGTTGTTATTTTCTCACCTTCTGCTGAAGCCAAAACCGAAAAGATTGTATAAATAAGAAAAAAATCCATATTTTTAAGCTTAATGCTATTTCTGTTGCACTTTAAAGTTAAGATCATGTTTGTTTGAATAACAGGTCACATATTTTACTATCGCTAAAATAAAGTAGAATACATTTCCGAAATTATGATACAAAATAATATAAAGACAAATAAAATAATGATAAACATAAACTTCTGCCTCCTATTTTTGGCTTTAAAAAGTAGCTAAATTATTATTTTTTTACTGCTATCCAGTCCCATGCAAAATATTAATCAGTTATCTTTTATTCATATAATAATTAATAACATTAGCCAAAGTTTGAGTAGAAAGTTCTTAATAAACCTTGTAGTCACACTAGGCTCTCAAACTAAATCTCACAAATAATCATTCTTTCTGATTAAGATTATAAATTAAGCTCTTTTTAGATTTGGCTTTAGAAACGTAGTAACTTAATCTAAATGATCAATCTTCATAGTTAAATAATAATAAAATATAAAGATAAATAATTTACTTTAAACAGTGACTTCAATACGCTAAATTAAACAAATTATTATTATATTCCAGAAAAAGAAGGTTGTCATCAATCTTGCCAAGTAAATTGGTTCTTCTGTCTGCGTAAATTTGTCCAGCTGCACTTAACCATTTTTTAGTCTATTTTGGTAAGAGCAGATAAGTATATTGTGGCTACTTTTTTAAGATAACAATAAGGAATTGAAACCGAATAATTAAAAATGTCGTCATTCCTTGTGAGTAAATGTTCTTTTAGATAAGATATAAGGTTTTTATCAAAAGTATGAGAATCTTCGGAATCGGATGTTTCAGGAGTCGAAGGCATAATTTCATACGCATCCTAGAGATTTTCTGTTTCTTGTCTTTGAGGATCTGATGAAGTTGAAATTATGACATCCGTTTCATTTATATTAATAGTTGTACTTTGTTGTGTTTTCGTAAACTCCTGTCGTAAGGAAAAGCAACAATTTAAGTCTTACAACTCGTTACTTCATCATCGGTCAAATACTTGGTTTTACTGCAGGCGCCAAAGGTATTTTCTCTTGCAGAATATGAGGACCGAAAACTCTTTTATGGTACACGTACCTCTGACATTAAAAAGTGTGATCCTTTCCCCCTCCCCCCGCTCAAGGCCACAAGCCTCGTGTCCCTTACATTGGCGTTGACGGTGGCACAGTTGTTACGACGTCACCAGTCGTGAATCATCATCGTAAACTGCTATTACGGCGAGTTTGTGATCGTTTTATTTTATTATTTACTCAATAAATAAGTATTTTTGTAAAAAAAAAGGTCAGTGTAAGTCCTCAGTTTAAATAGAAAGAAACTCTATGAATGTGCGTGTTTGTTTTGTGGTACATCCGGGCAGTTAGGGAAAGAACCAAAGGTGCAGTCGTTGCTTACTGTAAAACGTGCAGAAGAGAGGCGTAAAGATGAAGTAGCTGCAAAGTTCAATAACCTATACAATCCGGAATCCAGTGTTCAATGTTTTTCTTGGCATAGAAATTGTAGGGTGAGTTACGTAAGCGAGGAAAAAGTCCAGCATCCAGAAATAGTAGTATTCACAAAAGAGGAAAGTTCTAGTTCCAGTGCGGTTGTATCTACCGACAATGTTAGCACTTCTCTGAGGAACATTGAAGTGTCTTCACAGGTAATGAATTGTTTAACCCGTAGTCAAAAACCAAAAGTTAGAACAAAAAACTTTTCTGTATTCTGAACTTTCTGCGGTAACAAAATATTTTCAAAACTGCACACGTTAAGCAAGATAGCGTTTTTACAGCAATAAGTGCCTGTCAAACACTCAAAGATTTGTTTGCTATAGAAGTAAGGTACCATAAAGCTTGCTACCGAGATTATAAAAGATTACCGAGATCCTCTGAAAACAAACCAGCAGGGCTATTATGACCACGACGCAAAACGAATTTGCGACCGTTAGCAGAGAGACGCTAGACTTTGCGTCAAAAGTTATTATGGTCGACCACTTTGCGAAAGCAAAGTACTTGCGAGCGCAAATATTTTCCTAGTAGAGTGACGCTAAGTTGCGCAGACATTTTACTTGTCCTTTGGTTTGCGTTACGAGGTTATGTTTGCTAGTTTTTGTAATTTATTAGGTGTTTTGTGTTACCTGATTTAAACTTGCCATCTCATTAGCCCAATATAATAATTTCAAAACTTTTTGTGTGTGTTTCACATAATATAACTTTAAATAGGCGTATATCATAATGTAAGCCAAGAGTGGGGATAATACGCTTACACTGAATTCTAAAAGAATATTTTCTTTGAAACATAACACTATCAAAATGCATTATTATTCAACATATACACACTGATAATTGGGACATTCCAATACTAATTGTTTGTAGGTTTTATAGTAGGTGGAAGTTAGTTAGGCTTCAAAATATTTGGGATGTTAGTAGTATTTTGACCTACCTCATGGGGCAACATTGACCAAGACGTTAATCTCTTTGGTCTAATTTTCCAATGGTGGGGAGGTTGGGATTTGAATCCTAGCTGGGTGTAATGAGTGATTTTATTTTTCTAAATGTTTTCCCACTCTCCCGCTATACAAATCCGAATTCTATAACTCAACCTTTATCATCTAAGTATACCCTATTAGGGTAAAACACATGGACAGACTAGTTGACAAGATGATAAAAACGTAGGCCTAATCTGTTAAAGATGCCTCAACAAAACTTTAATAATGTAAGCCTATTTAAAGCCTATGTAAGCCTATTTAAAGCCTATGTAAGCCTATTACTGAATCGTACATACAGCAGTAATTACTTTCCACATTAATGTGAGTTGTAGGCCTATGAAATAATGCAGCCAAGACTGGAAATAACCAAAATAGGCCCTAGCTTAATATGTACATGTGGTTTGGTATAGGCCTAGGTCTTTTAATCACAAAAGATTTACCAAATTTATCTGAAACCGATAATTAATTGTTAGACCTAGTTAACCTGAAGTAAATAAATTGCAAATAACTCATTATAAAGAAATATAATATCCTTATATTCTTAATCACTTAACTAAAGTCTCAAGAATTCCCTTTAAATAAAATATGGATTTTATTATTT
>CABFWO010004901.1:41631-56431 GCA_902155825.1 Timema genevievae
AAATAATGTGATTTGTGATCAGCTGTTTGGGTAAATAAAAACATATGAATAATGTTCAGTCATGAATACCAGCATTCTTGAAATAAATTACCTAATTTCTAGCCTCTAACGTCCTAAAAGGTAATATTCTTTGGGGAAGTGTTGCCAACTGTTGACGCAAACTGTTTTTATTCTGTGCGTTGCCGCTAGAAGCAAAGTCGAAGCTAAAACTAGCGGACGATACAAAGTGTGGTGGTCATAATAACCCAAACGCTATCTTTTCCTCGAGAGTGACGCTAACTAGCGGTAGCAACTAACTTTGCGTCGAATGGTCATAATAGCCCTGCAGGCCGATCTTCGTCTAAAACACCCCAAGAAATACTAGGGAATGATTTTTAAAAATTAATGGATGAAATAAAAGATACATTTACTACTTGCTCTTTTGAATTATCATACTTGGCGATATGGATTGCTCAGCTCACTAATATAGATGATGCAATTGTAGAAAATCGAATGATCAAAACACTTCCTACAAATAAATACGGTGAAAAAGTATTATTCTCCTATCTGTGTGATAGTTCGAAATCTTCTGTGGTGTTTATGTGTAACATATATACATATTAGTGAAGTGATAAAACATGAGCGTCATTAATTGTATTCAGATAAAACCACTAGCAAAAGTATGTGAAACAACTGAGAAAAGAGACAAAAACGACTGAACATTTACAGTACTGTTACTTGTGTGACTAAACACTCAGTAAGAGAGAGCGCATTAAGATTCGGATGGACACCTACTAAATAAGAACGATAATGTTGTACAACCTATTGCTCATAAACCATGCATAATAACAACATGCGGTTTTTTGTATTATATTTAGCTTTTAAATTTAAATTGGACTATATTAATAAAAAAGTTTCAAGATAATATTTACTTTTTACAATAATACGTAATTTCAATTAAATTAAAATGAAATGAAACGTGAAATACAAGAGTATAGTTTTGAAGTTATCATATTATTATAAAGAATAAGATAATGTTCTATCATACACGACGACTATTTATAGTACAATAATGTTTACGAAATTTAATATTCTCAAATTAAATCATGTCTAAACTGTTGAAAAAGCTCATTCGTTTCCTGCTAGATGGATCTGTCATCGGAAGCAACTTTTCCTCTCCTTCCCGACCCCTTTTTGCCATTATCTATCCTTCCATCTTTTTTGCAATCCCAGCTACTCCCCTTTCCCTCACCCCATTTATATCCTGTTCAGGTAAAATCCTTGACTTGAAACTAATTATTGTCTATCACTTTGTTATTACTATTACCTCCAAGCCTGAGTTATTGAAAATGTCCCCTGTGATGTATTTGAATAGCCTATGTTATAAACTTTTCCTTATAGAGTAGGCTTGATTCTATTTAGCTTATAAAAACTTTGCATAAACAGTGATTCTTGATTAGATAAAACCTAATTGTATAACATTGGTCTTGTAGGAAGAGGTGACCATGCTGTCTTTAAATAGTTTTATTCATGTTTTATAGACAAATAAGACCGTTTCTTACTTATAGCAGGATTAATTGTGACGATATTAAGATTTAGTGGCGCATCCAGGAATTTAATTTAGGGGAAGGGGGCATGTTTGTAAAAACTATTATTTCCGTCCCCTGAAAATACTCATCAGATTATTTTAGTTAAAGACATAATTATTTTAAAAGAAATTACACAAACACTCACATATATATACTGGTTGTTAAAAAAAAGGGTTCAGAAATTATTAATCTTGTTGTACAAATTAACATGAGTAAAGAAATATTAATTACGTTACATGATATGTCGGTAAACTTCAATAATAATAATAATATTAAAACAGCCTTGGAAAATATAGGTTCACAAACCAACTCACATAGAGGTAAAGACCATTTTGTATTTTTTGTAATAAAAAATAAATACTACAGTGCACCGCACGGACTTTCTCTCGCTTTTATCTTAAAATAGATATTTACTAAAAACTCGTAAGATTTGCGAAACGAAATAATGAGTCCATGCATTGTTGTAGAAACATTACACCAAAGGCCAAAGGAGTTAGATATCTAATTCAAAAAAAATCCCTCGGCGGGACCTTATGAAAACCCCAGATACCAAATTATAGCCCAATCGGTAAAATAATTTCGGCTCTAGCCCGATGTACAGACAGACAGCCGGCATTGCAAAAATAACTTTTTTGGTTTCAGGGGGTCATGAAACGTCGACATTTATCAAAATCTCGAGTTCAAATTTTTTGACAATCACAATACTTTCTCTACGAGGTGTCGAGAAAGAGTAAATATTTGTTTACAAGGCTTAGTTACCAGCAGCGGTGTTCTATAGGTAGAGCCGTCAGCTTGATCACCATTCGAGGTTCGAATCTCGCAGTAGACTAGACGGCCGATGACGAGGAGATCGAGGTTCGAATAAGGGTCAGTTGCACTGAGGGTGTTTTTTCCTAAAACGTGTTTCCACTTTCCTTCTACACAAATGCGGGTGCACTTATTATCAATTAAACATTCCTAATCCCTAAAACATTATTGTAATTAGTACATAGGCATATAACTCAAATGGGTAGTAAGACTCAGTACTAAATAAATAAATTTAAAAAAAATTAAGCCGTAAATAACCTGTGTACTGAACATAACAATAAAAAAGAAAAAATAGTTTTAGATAGTTTATAATTATTTTTATAATGATAATAAATTAATTGTTTTATATGGAAAAATGGTTTAAAGACTTTTATTTAATCCGATTTTTTTTAGATCTTAGAAAACAAGATTCTTGTTAATAAGTTGTTCTAAACAATATTGTACAGTATTTTTAAAGTGAAGTAGGCGTACAGTGTGTATATTCTATTTCATTGAAATAAAAATAAAAATATTACAATTTTTTTCATTTTTGGCCACTTTTTCTGGCTCATTAATTCTTTTTAAGATAGTTGGAAATTTTTTTAACAGCCTTTCACCTAGAACAAAGTGGGGTTTTCACTTTGTTTCTTCTATCCTCTGTACAAACAAATTGTTGTGCACTTATTTTAATTCTTCTCTCCCTAAACCACGTATTTAAATAACTAGCGTAAGTAGCGAACTTAAAAATTATGTTCCTGAATAAAACAAAAGGAAAGGGCTATATATTTTTTAAATATAGGGAAGAAAATATATTTTTATATATTTCTACTGTAAAAGATAAACCAAATAAAAATGTCAAAATTTATTGTAAATGATGATTTCCTAAGGTAGCTCAGAAAAATTATACTTTGACAGAGGTTCGAGCCCTTGTCCTTTGACTTTGGACGTCATTCTATAAAACCCCGAGATGCGGTTCAAAACTCGGCACCACTCCTTGGAGAGTACATCGGTGATGGCTTGTCTCTTGTTGAGTAGTAAGAAATAAGGCGAATGGATTAGAGGTGGTGGTGGTGGAGGCCTGGAGTAAAGGTGGAATGCAAGGACACTCTGAAAGGGGGAGAAATATAGGAGGGGTGAGAAGGGTTGGTGTGGTGACTGCCCTAGCTACTACAGTAGCGCAACTTTGGTGAGGTGATAAAACATAGTACTATTTGGAAGAGAGATTTGCAAAACTTCAAGATGTCCATCCGAATCTTAAATAAAATATATGTAATGTCTTGCCAGCATTACATTCTAGTCGCATAAGTACCTAAAAGAAAGCTTTAACCATAGCGTAAATGGATTTTGTTCAGGGTGCACTTTAAGCTTTGGGAAATAGATCGTTAAGGCCACAGCAGTTTCAAGACCTTGGAAAAGTTTGCACCTACCTATTATCTAATCAAAAAACAACAGCGGATGAATTTGGCATAAATTAATTTCTCAAAATGTAGGCTTTGGTTTAAATGTGTCAAGAGTGATATGCACCTCTGACGCATTGTACTTATACACTGTTAAAAGGATTCAGCACAAGTTTATTTATGGAAAAGCTCATCTGATCCACTATTTGAGCCCATTGAGTTCCTACAATATGGCTATGAGTTATGAGAAAATAATTAATTTGTATCTAAAAAATGACCAAGAAACGCCTACCTGATTTTTTAGCTAAGACATGCAAATGTAATTCCAACTGTCGTACATTGGCATGTAGTTGTAATAAATTGGTTTTGACATGTATTTCACTGTGCAAATGTGTAAGCAGTGATTGTAAAAATTTTGAGCCAGATACTTAAAACAATTTGAACGCTTGCTTGTTTAGTTTTTTTTTAATAAACGTGTGCTTAGTGAATTTATTGTTATTTAATTTATTCACCTATATACACAACCTGCACTGTTAATTTTGGACCACAATATTACATGGCAACATTGATATTATCGAACTTTGGGACCTCTAGAACATAAATCAAAAGTCAGAATGGGGTCCTCATATTTAGCATACAGATCTCCTTTGGGCGCTTCCTCTATTTTAAACGTATGGTCGACAATTGTTCTGTGACGGGCTAATAAATGCACATACTCCAGTATTAGTGCAATATAACCTCAAATAAAAACGTAACTAAGGTTGTCTAGCTGTATTGTTACTGCGGTTGACTTGCTCCTCTTCACACCTAGCTGGCCAGCTCAACCGATGGCGTGCGCCTTCAACAAAATAAACTGTCCTGTTTGAGCGACGCTGGTCAAGAATAAAACAGTACCGTCTAATCTGAAACAAGTGATGCGCGCATCGCCGCATCCCCTCTTCATGTGGCTACGTGACTTCCATTGGACAGCTCTGCCTCGCTATTGGTCACTTCCCCCCTCTTCCTTTCCCTTGTTTTAGGTTAATTTAGAACTGTATAAAAAGGGATGTCTTAGACAAGACACATTTTTCATATACAAACTTTGTTATTTACTGGAGTGGAGTAAAGACTTTCGTTAGAATCTACTAGAAACTAAGGTAGATCCGACGGTCACCCCTGCAATAAAAAGACGCTGCGCCACGGCCGATTCTACGTAAAGTTTAGAATAAGTTAGGGCTTTTATCCCAGCTCTGGGCGTATGTTACTCTAGTAATCATTAATGTTGTAATTATGTTTGTTAGTTATCCCTGATAGGATTCATTTAATGGCCATAGGGACTCTTCAAGTCCCGGTTCAATCGTTATAATGCTGTTTCACACCTTTTTCTCGCTTATAGGCGATTAATATAGAGATATCTTATTGTGTCAGGGGTTACTCTAGTCTAAATTATAATGTCCTAAATACAGTGTAGTGCAAAAAGAACGCATGTTTTTCAAATAAGTGTAAATTCGTTGATTCTCAATTAAAAAAATTGTTATTGACACTAAAACTATCTGTAACAAATGCAGTTTGTATAGGTGTACATTGATTATTTAATTACGGAATAGTATATTGGAAATATGTCATCCTTCTTGCTGTACACACATCCGGAGCCTCTCCTCAAAGTTATTAATTGCACTTAACAACATTTATTCTGGCACGCTTGCAATTTCTTCGTGAATGACAACTTTCAGCTCGTCTACTGTGCGAAGTTTTCAAACGTAGACTTTCGATTTCAGGTAACCCAAAAGAAAGAAATCGCAGACAGACAAATGTGGTGATCGTGGGGGGCCAAGGGACATCGCCGAAATGTGAGATTACGTGTTGGGGAAATATTTGTTGAACAACTGTCATCGAAACCCTTGCCGTGTGGGCTTGTTGGAACCACATTACTTCAATGCTAACGCGTAAACTTCGAAGTTGTGGACGCAAAATTTTTTTGTAGCATGTCAACATAGCGCCCTGAAGTCATTGTTACTGTGGCCTCTTCGTCTTCAAAAAAGTAAGGCCAATGATTCCCACTTTCGAAACGCCTCACCAAAGTGTAAACTTAGCAATATGGAGAGGCTCCAGATGTGTGTACAGCAAGAAGGATGACATATTTTCGATATAATATTCTGTAATTAAATAATTTATGTATACCTATAAAAACTGCATTTATTAAAGATTGTTTTGGTGTTAGTAACAATTTTTTACATTGAAAATCAACGAGGTTACATTTATTTGAAAAACACGCGTTCTTTTTGCGCCACCCTGTACTGTCTTAATATATGTCGTAGGATAGAAATGACCTGATCTAGAGTCAAGGGATATGCTAAGTAGTGTCTAGGACCTAATTGGGTCATTTTCTTATTTATTTCCACTGCACTTCTCGCGTCTGTCTTTAACTAAGTATACAACTTGTGGAAACCTGGAGTACACCCATACTGGCTCGTGTTTTCTTATGAATATTTATAATGCCCGGCATCCTTAAGATGCTATTAGGGATGATGGCTCTTACCCTTGTTGTTAAAGCTTTTGCTCCCTGATTGGGTTTAACATTATTAGGTAATAGAAATGATTAGAGTCATTCCTAATTTGGATTAGGCTTATCTAATATTTGTAAACTAATTTTTCTCATGGTCTGGTTCAGGATATTTCCTAATAAGGCTTCAGCTTTGCTGAGATATATCATGCATTATTAACTACTCTTTATATGAGTTCCTAAATAATATTTACATATGTTACAAGGTTACTACAGTAACTCCTTGGAGGTAAATAATGGCTGTGTTATTGACGTAGGTTAGTGTATTGACACGATTCTAGCTGATTAGTTAATGTTCTAATGGGGCGTCCTATGAAATTGAGTACTGATTTGTCTTGCGCCTTTTAATGGGCTTTATTCTCGTCTTTATCGTTCTCACAACTATTCAAATAAATGTATATACAAATTTATTTTGTGTTAGAGAGCTTGCTTACCTTTTAAGGAGTTTTAAGGAGTTTCAACCCTGGCTGAGGTTAATATTTGATGCAGCTAGTGGTTATATTTATGATTTCACTTAAACTTTGAACAAGTACTTAGAACATGTACTTATAACTTGTTCCTAATGTGACCTATATAACTTTTTCTTTATTTGTCAGCAAGGTTATGATAACTCTTACAGGGGGCTACGTAACTTTAACTTCCAATGATTGCTGGATTATCTAATCTTAAAATATACACTGTATTTTCTTTAACTTCTAAATTTCTCAGAATAACTTCGACGCTTTTAGCGTGCTAGATGTATTATATATATACATATATATATATAGTAGAGATTCTCATATGATCGTTTCATTGATTAAATATGACCAGGCTTAGGTTTGTCTAGTTCTAGTGTAACTTGTATTTTCGTATTATTCCAAAACTATTTAATGTATTTCTGTCTGTATAATATCTGCGATGTTATTAATAAAATTTCATCTACTGTTCGAATAATAATTTG
Source organism: Timema genevievae (assembly GCA_902155825.1). Taxonomy (NCBI): domain Eukaryota; kingdom Metazoa; phylum Arthropoda; class Insecta; order Phasmatodea; family Timematidae; genus Timema; species Timema genevievae. The sequence goes on from CABFWO010004901.1 coordinate 48,865, forward strand.
CTACACCAACCCATTTGTTCACTCCTATTAGACTGTAATTAGGAATTTACCTGTCGTCAGCTTGTTGAGCCATCAACAAATTGACGGTAGAATGTATATTTTTTAAATCGTGTAATCAGACACCTAAGTTCAGTAGGGGGAGTATCTTATAACAATTAATATAATTTGTCCTTGTTTGATTTTAATGAGGGATTGTTAAAATAATTAATTAATTAATTATAATAAATTGGGTTGGCTTAATTCATTGGGTGGTTAGTTGCAAATATGGTTTTAGTTTTTATTTTTTCTAAATTAGAAATGTAATTTGCTTTAGTAACATTCACAAGATTACTGATAATTTGGTCGTTCCTTGTGTAGTGGTTGGGTTGGGGTGCATGTATTTGTGTTTGGACTGTACCCCAAACTTTTACCATATGAGTGGGTCCTTGTCAGTCTCGGGATTGCAGTAGAGTGAACCTATCCAGGCAGGAGTTGGGGGGGTATATTGACCCAGGATCACCATAAGACAACTCCTGACTGTTTCATCTCAATATATCAGCCAGGTCTGGAACCTCCTCTGGCTCTTTATTATCTCCAATACACTCCCTTCCTGGGACAACTGGGAACTCTCCTTAAGTACACTCCCTTCCTGGACAACTGGGAACTCTCCTTAAGTACACTCCCTTCCTGGACAACTGGGAACTCTCCTTAAGTACAATCCCTTCCTGGACAACTGGGAACTCTCCTTAAGTACAATCCCTTCCTGGACAACTGAGAACTCTCCTTAAGTACAATCCCTTCCTGGACAACTGAGAACTCTCCTTAAGTACACTCTCTTCTTGGACAACTAGGAACTCTCCTTAAGTACATTCCCTTCCTGTACAACTGGGAACTCTCCTTAAGTACTCCCTTCCTGGACAACTGGGAACTCTCCTTCAGTACAATCCCTCCCAAGACAACTGGAGTATTATCTCTCATACACTACCTTCCTGGACAACTGGGAACTCTCCTTAAGTACACTCCCTTCCTGAACAACTGGGAACTCTCCTTAAGTGCACTCCCTTCCTGGACAACTGGGAACTCTCCTTAAGTACACTCTCTTCTTGTACAACTAGGAACTCTCCTTAAGTACACTCCCTTCCTGTACAACTGGGAACTCTCCTTCAGTACAATCCCTCCCAAGACAACTGGAGTATTATCTCTCATACACTACCTTCCTGGACAACTGGGAACTCTCCTTAAGTACACTCTCTTCCTGGACAACTGGGAATTCTCCTTAAGTACACTCTCTTCCTGGACAACTGGGAACTCTCCTTAAGTACACTCTCTTCCTGGACAACTGGGAATTCTCCTTAAGTACACTCTCTTCCTGGACAACTGGGAACTCTCCTTAAGTACACTCTCTTCCTGGACAACTGGGAACTCTCCTTATGTACATTAACCTCCGAGACAACTGGAGTATTATCCTCAGTACACTCACTTCAAGTGACTACTTGTGTAATTCCTCTAGTATAATCTCTTCAAGTGACAGATAGTGTACTTACTCTAGTACACTATCTTCAAGTGACAACTAGTGTACTTCCTCTAGTACACACTCTTTAAGTGACAACAAGTATACTTCCTCTAGTATAATCTCTTTAAGTGGCAACTAGTGTACATCCTCTGGTACACTTTCTTCAAGTGACCACTAGTGCACTTCCTCTAGTACACTCTCTTCAATTTACAACTAGTGTGTTTCCCCAAGTACACTCTCTTTAAGTGACAACTAGTGTATTTCCTTAAGTACACTCTCTTCAAGGGACAAGTAGTGTATTTTATCTAGTACACTCTCTTCAAGGGACAAGTAGTGTATTTTATCTAGTACACTCTCTTCAAGGGACAAGTAGTGTATTTCCTCTAGTACACTTTTTTAAAGTGACAGTTAATGTACTTCCTTTAGTCCACTCTTTTTAAGTGACAACTAGTGTACTTCCTTTAGTCCACTCTTATTAAGTGACAACTAGTGTACTTCCTCTAGTACACTTCCTTCCGGGATCACTGGAATATTTTTGTTAGATACTAGTAGATGGTGGAAGAGCCAGTACCCTTTGGCCTTTTGACTTTGACCTACTTTAAGTTAATTTGGATTCTATTTATAGAATTTGTTGCAAAAGTTAATTGACCTTTCGTGATGATGTCCACTCTCTTGCCGAGGTGTCGCAGCCATAATGTCACAATCATTCCTGAGACTGTGCAACACAGGTCATTGACCCTTGATGTGTCACAACTATGATGTCACAATCATTCCTGAGATTGTGTGACATAGGTCATTGATCCTTGGTGTGTCACACACATGATGTTTCAATCATTCCTGAGATTGTGCAACATAGATCATTGAGCCTTGGTGTGTCACAACCATGATGTCACAATCATTCCTGAGCTTGTGCAAAATAGGTCATTGATCCTTGGTAAGTCGCAACTATGATGTCACAATCCAGAATGTTGTTTGTGTAATCTTGACGTGTCGTCTGGAGCCAGTTTTATGGGCATTAATCATGACATTGTAAAAACTGGATTAAAGTAGGTCACCGGTGACGTCTCCAGAAGGTCACGAACCAGATTTTGTTATAAGGTATTAAAAGAATGGTGACGTCATAAGTGGATTAAAGTTGGTCACCTGTGAAATTTGAATTAACACTTGATGTGTCGCAACCCTGATTGCGAAATCTTGGTATCATAATGCCACTATCCTGACCGTGATAGCGTAGCCCAGATGTGATAACTGGTGCCAGTATGACAGACATTATTCCAGAAATGTTAAAATAGGACCAAAGTAGGCTACGGGTGGTGTTACCAAAATGTCACAACCATGACTACGCTATCAGAATGCTTCAACTCTAATGTGACGTTTGGCACCAGCATGGCGGTGATTATTTTAGACATGTTTAAACAATAAAATAGGAGCTGATGAGGATGTAGTGAAATATTTTTGCGTTAATAAAACACAACATGATAGACGTATATTTAATTAGAATCAATACCATACATTTTTACGTGAATATCAATATATAATCGTTCATTCGTTTTTCTATAGTGTCTCTTAGATTTATTAGTAAAATGGTTTTGATTTCCCAATCCAACATGTAACAGTCAAAACCAATGCATTGACGTATACAGTAGGTAGTACTGATGAGATATAAGCTTCTGATGTGTGTTTCCACCGTAGGTTGCTTGAAATTTATGACATCTCCAGTCTCTTTTATCGTGTTGCAAATATCCACGACAAATGTGTCGTTCAAATCTTTGCAATATCTGGTATCGGTTGACGGTGACGTTAATGAGGTTCTACACCTCGTAGAAAAACACCCAGCTAAGAGTAAGATATAAAACCCGTTTGAGGGAAATGTGCTCAACGTCATGTTTCACGCCGATGTAGATCACAAAATCGCCGTACATGAATCTAAGGGTATTTCATTCAAGTTTATCTTTTGAGGAGACTGTGTGTATTTAAAAACGTTGATAGGACTATCTTGTAGTTACTTAGATCTTTTTACTTTGTACGGTTAAACAACACACAATTTCTTCCTGATTTTTCTAGCAGCATAAAAGGCATAACGTTTTTCTTGACACTCATGCCAAATATGATTTGTTTATCATTGACTTCGTCCATTGGAAACAGCGTGTTAAACATACTGTTTACTGTGAGCGGTTTTGCTTTGCGTGTGCAAACATTTTTGGGTACTTGTTAGTTTTCTATGGTGTGTGATCATTTCTATGGTTGTCAGCAGACTAGGAGGTAGTCGTGGGTCTGGATTGGAAGCTCATGGGTCTTAGATGAATTTTCGCCCTTGTAGTGACTACCCTAGTTCGGACGGGACAAAAGGATTCCTGCCTGGTTTGTGGGATGTTCTTCAACCAGTAATTCTGGCCAAGTGCATCCTCGTTGCAGCCCCTATGTGACCTCAAGAGGGTTTACCCTATGGGTGGCTAAATCTCTGTCGAAGTCTTCTGTCTGGGTGTAAATCGGGGAGGGGCCATCATACTCATCACACACACTAAGGTGTTGGAAGTTAGTACCTTCCAGGAAATCTGGTCAGACCAATCCACAAGGTCCCCACTGGTCAACTTAGATTGAAAGCCCTTTAGGGTGATAATTAAGGCTAGGCGTCTGAATTCCTCCAAGGGGTTAACAACCCTACGTAAGCGTTACAGCATTCATGAAAGGAGGATCCAACTCCTCCGGCCGAAGGAAGCTAGCCAAGGGTCTGTAGCTGTACGATGGTGACAGGGATTGATGGTAAGCACGGGTTCGTCAGTCCCAAAATTGCTCGCTGTAAGCGCTTGCGCACATGGCTACGCTCGGAGTACACAGCCATGATGGGATGGAGGAGACTCGAAAGATGTATCTGTTTCCAAGATAATAGTTGCCAGACCCTGACACGACAGGTGATTTTACACTTTGAAAAGCCTCATGCTTATATAATTTATGAGGCCAGTGAAGTAGTGGTGCTCTTATTGTCAGCAGACTAACTAAGATTATGGGTGGCTCACCATTGGTACACTGTTTATAGCCGAAGCCATTATTGAACGATGGCAGGATACCAACGTCTTGAAACATGCATTGTAATATCTCAACACATTGACGTCGTTTATGTGATTGGTGGGTGGGAAATAGGGCCAGTAGATTATTCAATGGATTATTCAGGGCACAGTAGAGAAGGTGAATGAAACAGTCGTCATAAGCGTCTGATGCTATGCTTTGAATTTGTAATCTGTTAATAGACGAACGGTAAACATTTTTGCGAATAAATACCAAATCCGCATTTATAAATGGGTAAAACCGTACTCTCCCACGTCATTTGGATTGATAAATATGGCAAACTAATGTACCTCAGGCTTGGTGTGTGGATCCATGTTTTTATGTCGAGGAAGGTAGTACACACTATCATTCTTGATGGTTCATTAACAGTAAAAATTACCCATATGTATAGGGTGGAAAATACGGGCTTGTTTCCAACGCATGTCCTTTGGTTTGCGAATCTATATTCAGTCAGCCAGTCTTTAAGTCCCCTAACGATCGTGGCCAAACACAAATTACATGTAGAACTATGTACTATGAAATTGGTACTACACAATTTAAAGATTTTCAAAGACAAATACCCTCCGTAGTGCAGATTGATTATCAACGTAGGTGAGTACTTGAATATAACTATTTATTTTTCTGACCCATTGACGTAAACGCTGATGCAGTGTGGCACAGAAGATGAGGGAGTCAAGCAGGTTTTAGTCTAAATAACCACTACACCAAGAAATATAATGTAGTTTGTTGACAATATAGTTGGCTTATTTTTTAGCCACAAAGGAAAGTTCCTCAAAGTCGTATGAGGCTTAAACACCCAATGGTGAATTAATGTACCGTAAACTTATACGATTAAAACATTCAGTTACTTGAAGATAACCTTTTTGTCGACGTTGATGTAGCTCTCTAAATCCACAATGACATCCATGATTTAAATGTTGGGGAAATGTGGTGGAACGTTGCTTACATGAACTACCAAAGGATGCCACCACATTTCTGTCCTTGACGATGCTGATGATGTTGGCAAATTCGGCGTACATGAAACTGTTAACGGTTTGGGTGAATGCCCGTGTAAAGCCCCTTCGTTGCTCAGAGACCCATGCCACGTAAAATTCTAATATGAGATCATGTGGACGGACAGATTTAGTGTGAAGATAAAAGTCATAAGGTCTCTTTGGGTAGGTTTTCAGTGGGATATCACTACCCTTGTTTATGAAATAGATACTTACTCCTGAAAACGTCGTGTTGTAAAACATGACGTAAATTCTGTTCGAAAATTTTGGCTTCAACTGTATTGAAGGCTAAAATATTTTAACTGGCACAAAAAGCTATATCTACGAAAACTATCAAATTACAAAGTCAATCTACAGAAAATAATCCAACAAATTTTGACTAGCAATTTATACTAATCAGGTACTAGTAAATAAATACTCAAGTAGTTTAATGTTTTCACTGGAAAATAAGATACAAAAAATTATTAAAAGTTTATAAAATAAAGAAAAACTATGCATGTTTTCATTCAGAGAATATTAAAGAGAATAGATTTATAATATTTTAGGAATGGTATCGTAAAAAAAATATGTTAAGCTTTTAGACCTAATTAAAATATACGTCCTCACTGAATAAACATTACCATACAACTTACCACATTCATTTTGACTATCCTCTATAAAGATCGCCACGAACCCACAGAGTCGTTCGACCACGCCCATCTGGTAAAAATTTAGCAGGCACGCTGAGACTACTTCAAGATGGTGCTGGGTAGCACGTGTAGAGGCCCGTCTCAGCTCTTCCAGTCAGCACGTCCCATCAGCTCTTCTAGTAAACACCCTCATCCCCACCTTGGTACAAAGTGGATGGACAAAACAAATCCTAATTACACGTAGTGGCGTAGAAAGGCAGCCTTGGCCTTGGATCAACGTAGAACATTCAAGGTTCATTCCGGCACCTCGTCCCCCCCCTCCCTTTTTTGGGGTTACTGGTTAAACCTGGCCACTTTCCGAATATAAGGGATGTCCAACCCGAGAAAGTCAACTTACTTTCTGGCTACACTACGATTAGGACACACCACTTGAGAGACGGTAACCAGAGAGCCGTGATAGAGGATATAATATATTCTAAACAATTTCTGTTGGCATGAATTTAAAATTTTTTGTTTCGAAACTGTCACTTTTCAAAATTCCATTTCAGCCTCTTTATATATAAATGATTTGATAACTTGGATTAAGTGATTAAGTTTAGCAACAACGTCTTTAGACTCTTTAGGTCGTTGGGGTTTTTCATTAAAAATAAACTTATGGATAGTAACCCACTGATACAACTAGTCGCTTGCGGTTTTATTAACTCGCGAATTTACACATGCGACTAGGCACAGTAAGAATTCTTATCAGTTGTGAAATAGAGGTTGAAATGATAGTGGCCTAACTATTCCATCATGTTCGTTGTCACAAAAAATAAAAACAACAAATTAGATATATCTCATGTTCTTGGAAAGTTCAAAAAGATGTGCGTTCAGTCTGATCTACTATGATCCACGCAAACACGACGATAAGTTTTTCAACTACACAATAACGAGTGGGAAATCTTTCGACCAACTATTAAAACTCATCAAAGATGAAATAGAAGAAATTGATACAAATTTTCGCCAGATCATACGCCCTGAGAATAACTCATAGCTATTAATAAGCTTTTAGTGGTTAATTATTTAGCTAATTAACTCCATATATTAAGAATCCATTTCGATCAAAGAAATACATTGTTTGACTTCCATTTCGCTTAAGTCTGTCATTTGCCTGCATTTGGTCCTTCTAAGCCTATAGTTCAATTTAGAACAAACAAACACGCGTCAATATTGATAGATCATTGTTATTTCTATTAGTATGTAACGTTAGCTTACAGTTAGTTACAATTGGATCCACCCCATTATAATGTTGATACGTAACTGTCAATTCTTACCACCCGCTCAATTGTTCCGACACAAATAGAATCCCTACAATAGTACTTTTCTCTGTTGTAGTCCCTGTAGGCTAA
>CABFWO010004902.1:0-20267 GCA_902155825.1 Timema genevievae
CCGTCGGTCCCGTGACGATTGTGACATGTAAAAGATATGAAAATACAATTTCCCGGCCAAAATTGGTAGCCTCTTTCTGTCAGGCTCATAGAAATTCTCGTGTGCTGATATAATCAGTCGGTTCAGAAAGTGCAAGTTAAATACCTCAAATAGATAAAAAGTTAGTATCACTACATATTAAAAAAGAGCCTACTATCTACCAAAAGTGACAGCTTCAGATAACATTACTTGACGTATTAACACGTGAAAGTGGATCTAGTAACTTTTCTAGCTCTCAGATAAGGTTTTTCCTATGAAAATTGGACTGTAGTATACAAGGATTCTGGTAAGAAAGAACTTTAAGAACAAACCTTTTTTTTATGTAGCCAACATATATAACATTATACTTTATTAGTATAGTAGTATTTTAATGAAAGGTGAGAAAGTTGAAAATCACTTGACTTGGCATAAATATATAGCCTATATGAAAATTGTTGAGTAGATTTTATAACTGTCAAAAAAAGGTTCCCTGCGATCCAAATCAGACCGGATTTCACACATTCATTGAAGTAAATATTATTTTTTTAGCACCGCGTCTTACTACCCGTTCAGGTTATACACTTATGTACTAATTAAGGTAATGATTTTAAGGATGATGATGATTATATTTATAGGAAATGTACACGCATTAACGTGAAGGGAAAGTGGGAAAACAATTTTTGGGAAAAAAAAAACCTCAGTACACCCGACCTATATTCTAACCTCGATCTCTATCAACTCATCAGCAGTCTAGTCTACTGCGAAAGTGACGCCTTAGACCACGCTGCCACCGAAGCAATGAATTACAGTTGAAGGAGACGTATTCGTAAAGGCTTTGATATTGAAATTCGAAACTCCCCTAGGGAGCTGTTAAGTACCGGATTACAAAATTAGACTTCTAAGAACCCTTTACTTATTAATGAATAGGCACTAGGCTTGCCATATTACCTTATATTTTTATTGCTGTGTAATACAAGGTAGAATAAAGCTTAAAACATGAAATAATACGCCACCTTTCACAAATCTTGGTCTCTTAGAAGACATAATAAGGGCTAAAATACAGCCAGAAAACAAACCAAAACAAGAATGTACCACCAAAACCCCTGGCTGCGGATGTAAACAAATTTGGCGCCATTGTTTACTCCTAAAACTAATGGCGGTAGATTTCAAACGTGCCGGACCACAGAATGTCGGACTAAAGAGTTTCAAAAGTATTGACAAATTTGATATAGAGCAGACCCCGACGTTAGTGTAACTTTTACATTAACCCGCCAAGCGCTGTAGTCGGTTCGTGAGGGTGAGGAGAAAAAAGTGGAATCACTGTATTGCTGTATCCTAATGCATTTGATAGTGTTTCTGTCTGGTGTTAATAACGTCCTTAAGATAAATTAAACTGATGTGAAGATTTTTAAAACTTAGGATATCTCGTGTTTGTATGTGTGTGTATTTATATTTATATCGAACCCGCATCGGTGAGCTTGTAGACTGTCGTTTGCCTCGTCTGTTCTGGTTTGTCTCTAATGGGGAGATCGAGGTTTGCACTCTGGCTACAGTAGCCCCATGGCTTCTTTGGTGCTGACTGACAGCTGACGGCTTTGAAAAGCTACCGGACCAAATTATGTATCCCTACGCCGAACCATATGATCTGCAAAAAACATGTGTTTAGCAGCTGTCACTTCTGACAGTCAGCACCAAAGAAGCCATGGGGCTACTGTAGATCTATTTAAGGGAAGTTTTTTTCCCCTCTATTGTTTTTCCAGTTTCCATCCATGCAGATATAAGTAAATTTCCTCTCTAACTTTACCTCACTCATTTCTGCATTATTTGTTTAGATAAGCAGGTAGTCGAGATGTATAGGAAAGAGGGGTGCACAGATATTTTTTAGTGTGTAAAATTGCCCAAAATAAATTCAGGATTAATTTTTTCTGAAAAACCTTAACAGTATATTTTTGTATGTTCGTCAGTTGAGCTAATTTCTCTTGTTTTAAACTTGATTAATTTTTTTCCAATCGAAGCCTTAAATTTACACTCAAGTTCAAGTACAAAACAAACACAGCAACCAAACCAAATCATTAATATTTGGCTCTTGAAAACGCAAAACACAAAAAAAAAAAATGCATCATCTGTCCTTGACATTCTATCGACTAAACCCAAGACTTTCTTATCTTAGCGAAAGTAATCAAATTAAGTGCAGTTTTAAGTTAGCGGAAAACGAGCATGACGCAAAGTGACACTCGAGCGGAAGTCGAAACAAAGGGTTGATTACAAAGGCCGCATCAAGTGGTATTCAATGCGCATGCGCGTGTCTTGGAAGCTTTGAGGAGTGGCCGCAAGTCTGCCCGTGTGACCTTTTGTGATTAAACCGACTTGAATACAGTCACAGTATAATTTCCATAGGAATAACTTTATCTAACATCGAGAAAAGTTACTTGATCTATTTTCATGTATTCATACGTCAAGTCGTGGTATTTAACGTTCAATTTCTGAACCGACTGATTATATCAGCACACGAGAATTTCTAGGAGCGACAGCGAAAGGACCACCAATTTTTTTCCCCGGAAAGGTATTTTCACATACCCTGGAAAGGGTTCTTTTACACGCCACAATCGAAATGGGACCGACTCTTTAGAGCCATTTCACACTAGGCAACTACCGTCTGGCAACAATAACTGGCCGACTAAAGCTCTGTCGGACTATCAGAAAACCACCGGCAACTTCAATCACTCGGATAAAATCAATACCAGCTCAATCAAAGTATCCGAAAAAAAAATGGGTCCGTTGTTTTGATGGATTCGAAAAACGAGGCTAGTTCACTGTAGCTCCTTATGAGAAGGCCAAGGAAAATCACAAGACGAGTGCGGATATTTTATAACCATCCGTATATCAATGAGCGGTTGGAATAAGGTTTCTTCTATAACAACCGCACCAAATTTGACCTAAAAAACTCCCATGGCATCAGCACGCAGTCTAGCGGCCGCCGTATGTTGGCAAAGATAGTGGATATAGTGTCATGTGGTCAACACAACGAACCTTCCTGCCGTTAATTTCAGTTTTCTAGACCGGAGCTGCTTTTTTTTTTCTTTTTTTTTTCATTCAAGTAGCTCCTAAATTTGTCCTCACGAGGCTGAGCTCACCCCGTTCCAGACCCAATGTCTCACAGAAAATTTAGAAGTGCTGGGGGGTCGAACCACAGACCAAAACAAACTTAATTATAGTTACCTAGATAACCAAATATAAAAATATAGCCTTCCATGTCACGAATAAAAATTTCAAGAGGTGTCTTTGGGGTTGGCACTACTTGGGAAACTGGCCCAGCAATTGTTGCCGCCATGTGAATGAAGCCATATTTAACGTAGGATTAACCCAAACAGTCGCCGGGTGTGAGACAGTCGTCTTAATGGGCAACCACCCCACAAATCGCCCAGTGGGCGGCGTCATTGCTGTATTAGACAGAGTGAATACGCGATCCTATATCACACGTGTTATTTCATTTAATAAGGAACTGGGATGATTAGAGATTAGATCAAGATTGATCCAATCTAATGACCGGCGCGGAATAATTATGGTCCCGACTCAGATTCTGTTGGGTTTTTTTTTATCTTTTCTCTTGAGGAGGGCAGATCCTGACTGCTCCGCGACTATTACACGAGTGACTTCCCCTTCGCTTACCGACAGGGTTGTTTTCTAAGACGTGGCTTTTAGAATGTTCGAGTAACGTGATGCATTCACCCCCCTTCTCTTCCACCTTGTCCTTCGAGAAGATTTTGCCTGGGTGGCCGAGATAGAGAGAGACAGAACGATGTTGCACCACGTAGATATTTAATGCGGAATATAGTGTAGATTACATTAATTTAGAATATTGTTACGTTGGACTAAATCTGATTATATCTATTAATTGGTCAAAAGGAATGTGTAAAATTATAATCAAGCTATAGCGGGCCAGCTATTGTTGGCGGGCGATAGTTTCCTCGTGTGAGATAGTTCGGTTCCTGTCCTTAAACGCACAGGATGACCAGCTTTGAGTCTCACAGCAGGATAGATAAGATCTGAGACGGATTGCAAATCTAACTACCCCCTCTCGCGATAAAAAGCCTAACAAAACCACGCATGTTTCACAAAGTCAGCAACACCCCGCGTCTAGACCGAAAAGAAAGCGTCGGAGACTCCCTATCAAGGAACCAACGCCGTCCCCCTCTTCTGGTGTAAAACAGAAATAGACAAGTTATTATAGACAAACCATTTCAACCGACCCCTCCACGTTCCTCTCCTCTCCCCACAAAGAAAAAAAAGACACGAGAATAGTAGTAGGCCTACCTACAGTATTTATATAGTGTACTCCGCCCGAAATAGCTCTCTACGAGTGAACATTCCTCTCTGCTAGCCTCTAATTGAACTATAGGACATCCACGATAAGAGAGGTGGTATCCGACAGCTTGGAAAAGATACCATGTATCCATTCGCCAAACCACACGATCTTTATATATATATATATATATCAATTAAATAAATCACTTTAAGAAGGTGGACCAGGACCAGTTCAGTTGATCAGTTCTAACAATTGAATCGGGAGCGATACATCGCCACCTTGAAATACTTCCAAGGGCACAAGAATCCCACCCACTACCAATTTGGGGAACATGACCGAATTGTTCCGACAAAGACTCGAACCTCGTCCTCCCTTGTCACCGGTTAGCCAGTCTATCACGGGTCTGAAGCCTTGGTCCAGGAATGTCCAACCCGCGGCCCACCAGATCTAATATAAATACTGTACTTCAAATTGGAGAAATAAATAACGAATTATGCTCTTGTTTTTATTATATTTGGGCAGTAGAAACTACAAAACTCATGTATGGCCCCAGGCCAGAGACAAGTAAGAAACAAACTCTCAACCTTACGGGGGTTTCGCTGCGCTCCTTTTGTCAGCTTGAGTCCTTCAACACTGGGCTTCGCTAGTGTCACTGCTGGGTGATGATAGGACTAACCGCAGCGATCCTAGTGGTGAAGGACTCAAGCAGAGAAAAGGAGCGCAACCATTTTAACCAGGAGGTTGAGTGTCTGAGTATATTATTTGTCTGTGTCCCCGGCCAATTCCCCAAGAACTTAGGCGGCCCTCGGCATGGGGAACGGTTGGACATGATGTCTGCCTGAGGACGTTATCAAATTAGTTGCAATAAAGTAATAGCAGCGATTCCAGTAATCGCCGCTGTATTCAATACGCAAGTACAGCGATTTTTGGTTGAAGTGTAACTAGCGTCGGGTCGGCTGTAGACCATATATGTTAATACTTAGTTATATCCCCTTCTTCTTGGATTTAATGATCTGAAAACATACTTCGGTGGCCGCATGGTCTCGAAATAGACTATACTGCCAATGACGGGGAGATCGGGGTTCAAATCCCGGTCAGAAGTTTAGGGCGATTTTCCATAAATTGGTTTCCACTCTTCTGTCACGCAGATGTGGATACACTTTCTCTAATTTAACCTTCCTCGTCCCTAAATCAATAGCGTTATTAGTAAGCCACATATTATGCGTGTAACCTGAATAGGTATTAATACGCGGTGCTAAAAATATAAAAAGAATGGTCTGAAAAATGTTCGTCTCTAATTGGCAATATTTTTTTGGGTTTTACTCTCAGTATAATCATCAATAAAATAATTAAAGTCATTTTAAAGTTGGTTTAAGTGTTTGCATACTATTTTTGGCCTCCCTCCACCTTTACACTCCACTCATCATTTTAATCACCATTTTATGGTTTTATGTATAGGCCTAATAGTTTCTGGTGCCTTCTCAACCCCACCCCCCACACCCCACCCAGCTACTTTAACAAATTAGTAGACCGCAAGCCGCCACTGCGGAAAACTGTCCATATCTAGTTTGGGTTGAGGAAACGCATACTCTGTCTATGGTAGGACGGGATGTTTAAAAGGCCCCTTTCCCTGTCAGAATTCTACTCTAATCACAACTTGCGAATGTGTTGAATGCAAGGCCTCCACCGTGGTTCGGATCCCACGTTAAACTGTAGGTCCTCCATTTCATCTCACAATCACCCTACCATTACACATTAGCGTAAGTGCGTATAACCCGAACGGGTAGTAAGACGCGGTTCTAATAATAATAATAGTAGAATTCTACTCTATAGTAAGTAGAGCCTCATTAGTGTGGGAAGCCATTTAGGAAAAATAGCTCTCAGTACACTCAGCCGGGATTCTAGCCTCGACCTCCCCGTCATCACGGGCAGTCCAGACTAAATTAGCTTGAGATTTAGAGTGCTTGCCCATCAGCGCGGGTATCTCATATTAACTTTTAATCAAAGTTATGTTATGCTAAATGAAGCTATAGTCTGTTTAAAATGCGATATTTAATTTTAACCACACACAACGTTTTCTTTACATCGGGAAAATACTGTTTTAGTCTGTTGTTTTTTATCCCCGCATCTTACTAGCTGTTCAGATCACACACACTAATTACGCTAAGGAAGGTTGGAAAGTGTACCCACATTTGCGTGGATGTGGAAAACCATTTTGGAAAAAAAACTTAGAGCACCCAACCGGAATTCGAACCCCGACCTCCCTGTCATCGGCAGTTTAGTCTTACAAGAGTGGTGCCTTAAAACATACGGCCACCACAGCAGGTAAACGTTTTGGTTAAATCAAGCCATTACCATGCTATTTAAAATAGTTATTTATTGAATGAGTTTCGCTCAATGCCACTGTGACTTGTTTCAAGCTTAAAAACAGAAGAAAAGGTACTTTCAAGGTCACGTCATGCTTGAATGGTTGTTGCATGCCTCAATGAACACTTATTAGAGCCATATCGAACCAACAAATTGATAACTAAGTAACTTATACCATGAGTATGACACAGAAGTTACAAATGTACGTGAAAATAAATGAAGAGTCATAAATTATCTGTTGCATTTTATCTATTTTTTAACTACCGGCATTGTTTTTTCAAGTTGGATATTTACTAAGTATTTATCTATTTACATTGTCTACAGAGTCAAACACGCTAGTTTCCATGACTTTCTAGCGACTTATTTATTTAGCACCGCGTCTTACTACCCGTTAGGGTTATACGCTTAACTACTAATTACGCTAATGGGTTAGGGATCGGGATGGTTAAATTTTAGAGGAAATGAGCCTGCATTTGCGTGGAAGGAGAGTGGAAAACCATTTAAGGAAAAACCTCCCCCAGTTCACCCAGCCTAGATTCGAACTTTGATCTCCCCGTCCTCAGTCTAGTTGAACAAGAAACTAACGCGTTGGCTAACTACGCCACCGAGTCAGGTTTCTTAATACAGCTCAAACAGGAAGAGTACAGTAAGGTGTAATTACATTGTTATTCCCATATTCTCTCCAGTTGACAGCTTGTGCATTCGCAATAACAATGGCTACAAATTAGATTACCGGTGATAGTGAGATCTGGGTTCGAATATCGGTTGGGTTAAATTAAAGTGATTTTTTTTTCTAATTGGTATTTCACTCTACCTTAAATCAAATGCAGGTATACTTCCTTTAAATTTCACCTCTCTTTCCTAATCCATTAGTGTAATTATGCTGATTGACCGAACGGGTATTAAGAGGTGATGGTCACAGTGTACTACTACACATACACATACACATACACATAAACATACACATACACATACACATACACATACACATACACACACACATCAACAAAATCCAGGTGGCGATAAGGGGGTGGAAAATCTCTAATAGTTATTGCAAAGATCAAACATACACCTCGTACGTCAAAGCCAAGTGTATTGTCACACACCTAAATCTAAAAGTCTCGGGGGGAAATAGCGTGAATTCGAGAGAACTAAACAAAAGCTCTCCAATCTCCTCGTTAGTGGCAGCCAAGTACCGTGCGAGCCTAACTCCTCAAATCGCTCGGCCACCGATGAAGATATTTTGCGTCTTAACAAAATAAACGCACAGTGACTTGATTTTCTTACAAATGGACATTGAAAGCACCTATTAGAAAATACTTTTTTTTTGCGGCAAACATTGATAATATTGACTACCGATATAATATTAGTATTAGTTTATAAGAATTGATAATATTTAGCAGAATTAAGCGCCGCAGATTAAATAACCTGACGTATAAATACATTAAAGTAAATTTAGCATATTTTTTCCCTAGATGCTAGATATGTCCTTTTCATAAGAAAATTTTGGGTATATATCTAGGCCAACTATCACTTAAGGTGGGGATGGCAAGGATTTCGAGTTAAGGGCATTATTTTTACAGTTTCTATAGCAAATCATTTTTTGGGCCAAGTACTTCTCCAGTAGAAACATAAGAGTTTAATTTCCCACAGTGATATCAACAGATGTTGAATATCTGTCAAGAGTGTCCTGGAATGGAATTTAATGACAGCTTTTTCTCTCCATTTAAAACATTTCTCATCTAATGACGCTATGCTCATGAAAGATATTCAAGAATTAGTTGGTATCACCGTGTGAAGAAAATCAAACTGTTTGTAATAAAGCAATATTTTATTTATTTTGGCCAAAAAAAAATCTTTGATATTAAAAATTCGAAAACACTGACCTTTTCTTTCATCCCCTTTCATCTAATCTTAAATTAGTCCGTACATCCATTCACAGCTGTCGAGCATTTGGTTCAGAGTGTGACTACAAGGAAGTACTGTCGTCTTAGCCAAAGTTTTTATTTTTATTTCCACGGAGATCCTACAACACTCGTGCCGCGAGCGGCAGGTGTCGGTGGATCCGATCGTTCTTGAACAAAACCTCCCATTGTGAGCGAGTCAGAGAGCCGGCTGAACTGAACCACGCTCCAGTGAACTTTCCCCCGCGCGAGTTAGCTCCAGTTATCGAGCGCGCACAAGACCAAGGAATGGAAACTATTTTCAAGGATATGTCAGCAAATTACCGGCCCCCGCAAAACCTCTGTGGTCGAGTGGGTAAGGCGGCTGACTAGGTATACACTGGCTCGATATCGGATGGTGTCTAAAATAATTTTGTATTTCTGTGAAGGCTCGTCCTGCTACCCACTCCAGTGGTCACACGGCTTAAAACCCCAGAATAGGAAGGAACGTTTCTGACAGTTATAATAATTACTGGTGCCGCGTCTTACTACCCGTTAGGGTTATACGCACTTACGCTAATGTGTAATGGTAGGGTGATTGTGAGATGAAATGGAGGACCTACAGTTTAACGTGGGATCCGAACCACGGTGGAGGCCTGGCATTCCTCGCATTCACAAGTTGTGATTAATACACGTCTTGTCAGAGGTGAAGGAAGGGTTTGGCAATCAGATAAATCTGTGCTGGGACCGAGGATTGAACCCCGGAACACCAGCACAGAAGTCTGATACCTTACCCCTAGAGCACCAGGTCACCCTTCTGAAAGCTATAAAAGTTAATAAAACAGTTATTCATAAATGTTTAGGTTAAGTAGTGTCATCTGCAGGCGTGACTTTTGATGGATATTATCAATACCTACAAAATGATACTAATAATATAGTAAAATGTTATCACTGTATACCACCAAAATATTTTCTAAAAGTTCTTTCCTGTCAGAATCGTAATGTTCATATTCCATAAGCGTTAGTTCCGTGGTCTGTGATAAATAGACTCCACACTACACAGTAACAGAGCGTTCCATAAAGTCCGTAGTACTCCGTACTAGTTGTACCAACTTAACTTTCTTAAGAACTATCTGTACGGACTACGGATAACCAATCACAGGTAGACAAATCAATGAAGATCGATGTACAAATCGAAATGAAAACATCAACGATAGTAAATAAAACGGTCCAAATTTTCCAAACGTGTCGTATTTTAATATATTTACCTAAAATAGCAAATAATAGAAAACTTTAATTGCATTAAGGCTATTATTATTTCAGGGGGGAAAAGTTAACTTGGCCGTTTGGTTCTTCGTCTGTTTGTCCAGATCCTTGTTGAGCGATAAGCCAAATGCGTGGACCCATTTTAACCTAGGCCCCAAAAAGTCTGCACAATGGTTTATAAATCTGGTTATCCATTTCAAGGTGGCAGCCACTCAAAAATATGTATGCCCGTTTGTTCCGTGACAATGCCAATAGCCATACTGAAACTGATAACTGGGTCGAAAAAAACTATGTACATACGTTGATCGGCCTAGATTCAAAGACTGTCCCTACCAAATTTCGTTATAAATAGTTAACCAGTTTGGTAATTATTGAAGAACATCCGGACAGATAGAAAGAGGAATGGCAAATAGTTAAGTTAAAACAGAACCTCGTTACACTGTCAGAAAAAAAAAGAGAAAAAAGGGGGAAGAAGAGAAGTGCTGGTTTTTTCCCGTCAAGCATTTCCCTCACCACAACCAAGGCGTGAGAAATGAGCTTGAAACAGATGAATACGTCAGAGAAATATATATTAAAGAAAACCGCAGCAATGAGAATGACATCGGTAAACAAACTTTATCCCCCCTTAATCCATCAGCCAACAAGATAAACAGTTTGGGAGTAAGGCACACTGTGGAAGGAGATACTCGTATCTCAAAATAAGCTTGTGTCAACTGCCTAAAGACCAAGAATGTTTATAAGATTAGGAGGCAGTACTTTGTGTTTCTCTGGTTGAAAAAAATGTGTAGATATGCACGGAAGACCAAAATTACATCCGCAAGACATCAGAGTTCTTATCCAATAATGTAATCGGGTATCAGCATCCACGAATAGTTTATAGCAATCATCATTATTATTACGTGGTTTGTCTTACGATAGGCCCATTACTTTGGTCGATGAACTCAGACCTCCAATGCACCCTGTCCTCTACCTCCTTCTAATCCCAGAATTTTCTTATTTCCTTCAAGTCATCTTGTATTTGAATCATCCCTCTTCCTAAGATTCTTTTCCCTCAATGCGCCGAAGAATCACATCCAAAATGGTTCTCTCCTCACCCACTCTTCTTAGGATTTATTTGTCACCCTGTCTGTCCACCTGATCTTCTCAAGTCTTCTCCAGGACCATATTTCAAAGCTCTCCAAGTATTTATTTTTCCATCTTCCTTAGAGTCCAAGCTTCAGCTCCATAGAGTGCGATTCTCCAAATGTATGTAGCCTTTCATCAGTTTCTTCCGCAGTTCTAAACTCAACTTGCTGGTCAGCAGTAACCTTTTCTTGTTGAAAGCTTCCTTGGCCATGGCGATTCTCAACTTAATTTCTTTAGTGCAGTAGGCATCCTTTATCAGAAGACTTCCTAGATACTTAAACTGCTCTATTTTTTCCAACAAGCATAACCATCGTTAATTTATAAAAAGAGCGATTTAAAAGCACTTCATAAAATAACCGTTTAAATTAAATGTATTATTCGAACGTGTGAGACATTGTTAGGATAGTCAAGTCTCGTAGATTACGGCAGGCAGGACAAGCAGCGGGAATGGGAGAATCTAGAACATTGTTCAGGGTATTGACTGGCAAACCCAATGGGAAGAGACTATTGGGAATACCTGGACGCAGATGGGAGGATAACATTAGAATGAACCTAAAAGAGATAAGGGATTACATTATAATGGATCTTAAAGAGAGGAAATAGCATTGGAGTGGACATGAAAGAGAGAGGGTGTAATGATATGGACTGGATAGAACTAGCTCATAGGAATAGGATGTAATGAGGTAGAATGGATAGAACTAGCTCAAGATAAGAATAGTATGTAATGAGGTGGACTGGATAGAACTAGCTCAAAATAGGGATAGGGTGTAATGAGGTAGAATGGATAGAACTAGCTCAAGATAGGGAGAGGGTGTGTTGACATGGAATGGATAGAACTAGCTCAAGATAGGAATAGGATGTAATGAGGTAGAATGGATAGAACTAGCTCAAGATAGGAATAGTATGTAATGAGGTAGAATGGATAGAACTAGCTCAAGATAGGGAGAGGGTGTATTGAGATGGAATGGATAGAACTAGCTCAAGATAGAAATAGGGTGTAATGATATGGACTGGATAGAACTAGCTCAAAATAGGGATATGGGTGTAATGAGGTAGAATGGATATAACTAGCTCAAGATAGGGAGAGGGTGTATTGAGATGGAATGGATAGAACTAGCTCAAGATAGGAATAGGATGTAATGAGGTAGAATGGATAGAACTAGCTCAAGATAGGAATAGTATGTAATGAGGTGGACTGAATAGGACTAAATCAAGATAGGGAGAGGGTGTATTGAGGGAGACTGGTTAGAACTAGCTCAAGATAGGTATAGGTGGCGTACTTTTATAAGTGCAGCAATAAACTTTCAAGTTCCTAATGCCATAGAGTAAGTGAGGAGAACATTATAAATAGTAAGGTTAGTTGGGCATAGATATTTGGACAAAATAAGCAAAATATTGCTTCATTAGACAAGTTTAATTTTCTACAAATAATTAAGTTTCTAAACAGTTTCTTGATATTTATAACGGGCATCGCGGCGTTTGAACATAAACTTTTTAAGAACTTTGCATACCTGTGACTTCACGGCTGGTCAAGATAGGATTTACTATGTTAGTGAATTTATGTTTTACTCTGCAAGTTTTTAAGATATAACGTTGAAACAATAACCATAAATTCTTAAATAATTCTAAAAATACTCCAACAGTGTCACAAAAATATTATTTCTATCCTTATGTCTTTTTTTGTAAACTTATTTTTTATAAATCCTTTAAAACTTGGGCTATTTGTCTTGGTCACGAAAATGGCCTGTAGGAGTCTTCCTGCCAGGATGTAGATTAAAAAAGTCCACGATTACATACGTCTATCTAGAACAGGAAACAAGGAAAAGGTAAAATTAAAAAGCAAAGTCACTGTTTTTAAGGTAAAAATAGTATAGTGACTGTGTAAACTTGTCAGAGGAAGAGGGGAAAGGTTATCAGTATATAAACAAGAGGCCTCTCAGGGTGAACTGCCCATTTTCTTCCCCTCTCTTTCTATTCTATATATTGCCGTCTAAGTGTGATACTGCATAGACTGCTTAGGTGCATCAAGTTAATATGCAATCCGCTTCGTAAAATAGCTTCGAAATCTCCAAGTAGGCAACATCGTTAAATGGAGATAAAAAATCCTGGTCAAATTCTGCGATTCTCCCCACAAACATATACGAACTGTGGGTATTACTATGTTCAAACAATTAAACAAAAACGTCGGCCTATAAACTGAAGTAATACCCAATTAATTTGGTTTGTAGATGTATACATATATTTACAAACAAACAAATATATATATATTCATTAGAAATTAAAAAAGGACCTTAAGGTGGAATGGAAGGGAACGCGAGAAAAGGCCAGTATTTATGCAATTTTTATGGCAAAAAAAATTATTTATCCAAAATAAATCAAATATTGCTCCGGTACAAACAAGGAGTTTAATTTTCTTCACATGTTTACGTCAACAGTTCTTGAATATCTGTCATGAGCATGGTGGCATTATCAAAAAAACTTTTTAAATTAAGAGGAAAAGTTGTCATTAAATTCCAGTACACCCTTGACAGATATTCAAGAAATGTTAAGGTCACCATGTGAAGAAAACTAAATTCTATGTTCGTACTGAAGCAATATTTTATTTATTTTGGCCAAAAAAAGTTTTTTCCATAAAAACTGCAAAAACATTGGCCTTTCCTCACGTCCAACCTTAACTCACATTCTTAAATTCCACCGTAATACATATAAACCCAATTGTACAGTTTTGTTTTGTGTTACCAAAAGCCACTCAAGGTAAACCTGCCCCCTTCTCTCACAACCCCCACCACACCCCTCTTTCCTGAAATGAGAAACAGTTTTACGTTCCTGTCCTTTATTGATAAAGCTTAAAAAAGAGTGTTAAATGTATAGCGAGCATCATGATGAGGCCTTTTCCTTTATACCATTGAACCAGCTCACCTTGAATGTTTTACTCTCAAGTAAACATTTTAACAAAACAACTTCATTATAAGGTTTAACGTTATGAACTAGAGATGAATAGAGGAAAATAAACTAAACAAATACATAATAATTTCACGTCTTTAAATGGCGAGACTTGGTAGGTCAAGCTTTTCAAACAGGATAATCTTCATCATGTCACGAGCATTACGACGGATTATGACATACAGGAAAGAACGCTTTTAATAGTTTAAGAAGAAGTGTTTAGTAAGAGTTATCTATGAGTAAGGGAGAAGAGATGATTCAGAACAAGTGACGACTTTGTAATAATAGCACAGGTGTTTAACTTCCGAAAGTTATTCAGTACAGAGCCAAACTGGCATAAGTCCACTTAGAGGAGTTGGCATGTCTCGTTTTATACGATTTGAAATTTCAAAATAGGTTATATACCTTTTTTTTCTCCTGTATAGAAAGTATTGTGAAAGTGAAAGGGTTTTTTTTTTCCTCCCTCGGGATGATGAATCTTTACGTGTTATGTGCCCCCGACCCCCGACCCCAAAAACTGAGTCTTGCCATTCCTTACGTCTGTCTGCTCATGGGTCCACAGACGAAATAGTTTGATGTATTAATTTCAAACCTAATATTTTGATGTTATATATTAATAACTAGGGACTTTTTATTTATTTCATTCTTGCACTCAGATTAAAGTAGTTTACTGATGATTGATTTTTGAAAACTCGATTGTTCTTCAGGGTGTCCAGCCAAACTAAATTTTTAAATTCCCTCACTTTTCCAGGTTTTCCAGATCCGATTTACTTTTTTCCAGACCATTATATATCAGTATTAAGTATATTACGAAAACCATTTTTTAAGATCACAGATTAATATAGTGGTTTTTTTTCTAGATACATACACATTCTGAAATTGTGTCACTCAAGGGGATTAAACTATTTCCGCCTCCGGGTGAATGTAAAAGTGTTATTTTGAGTATTGTGAATCAAAATATGAGGCTTTTTATAGACAAAATTTAAAAATTCCAGAAATTTAATAAAATTCCCTGACTTTTCCCTGTTTTCCAGCCCACTGGACACCCTGTTCTTTTAATTGATTTGAGGTCTAACCACACATATAAGGGCCGGACGCGGTCCGGCTGACATACGCCGCCCGGTTCACGATTAGTACGACAGAACTGAATGGGTTGTACACACACCACCGTCACGTCACGTCTTAGTACAGTGCCCGGGAACAGTGCCCGGGAACAGGCCGAAGCAGTTTTGTTTACTTTTTCTCGGGCCCGGCCGTGGCTTTGATCAGTTAGAGCAGATTCCAGAATGGAAGGACTCCAGTTTCAGTAATAGCTTCTGAAATGTTGACTGCCTCATTCTAAAATACTCGCTAAACTTTGTTTCGTCATCCATCAAATGAGGATACACAGTCACAAACTCCCCTTCCACTGGGCTACTTTTCCATACATTGTGAACTCACATCCTTCGTTTCAATATTTTAACTCTTTTAACCTCCCCCTCGGGTGCACGTCAGTTGGCCTAAAGGGTATGCCAAATGACTTTAGGCCAATTGACTTTTAGGTCTACTTACTTTAGGTCAAATTACTATTAAGCTAAATAACTTTGGGCCAGTTGACTTTTAGGCCAAATGACTTTTGGGGCAATTGACCTTTAGGTCTACTTACTTTAGGTCAAATTACTTTTAGGCCAAATGACTTTTAGGCCAAATGACTTTTAGGCCAAATGACTTTGGGCCAATTGACTTTTAGGCCAAATGACCTTTAGGCCAAATGACTGGGCTAATTGACTTTTAGGCCAAATGACTTTTAGGCCAAATGACTTTTAGGCCAAATGACTTTTAGGCCAAATGACTTTTGGGGCAATTGACCTTTAGGTCTACTTACTTTAGGCCACATGACTTTGGGCAGTTGACTTTTAGGTCAATTGACCTTTAGGTCTACTTACTTTAGGTCAAATTACTTTTAGGCCAAATGACTTTAAGCCGAATGATCTTAGGCTAACTGACATTCGGTCTAAATTTTCAGACTAATTGAGTTTAGGCTTTCAAACGCGTCATATTCTCTTCTTCTAAAGCTAGTACTCTCACACATAAGTCACTATTGTTAAAATCGGATTTAAAAAAAAATCCTATTGGAGACAGAAATAACATTTGACAAAGATATTATTTTTACCACAAATGTTTTAAACGGCTTAATTTATATGACTCGCATCAATGGAAACGTGAGCTAAACGCAAAGCTTGTCTAGCCTGACCTGTGGGTGCTTGTGACGAGGAGGACTGGGTCGTTCCGAGTTTAAAAAGATCCCCCCCTTACACTCCCCAAATGCTTTCCCACTTGACCTCCACGCAAATACAGATACACTTCCTCCAAATTCAACCTTCCTCATCTCAAAACAGTAGCGTAATTTAGTACACAAGCGCTTAAAACGCGGTGCTAAAATAAATAAAAAAACTCTCGACCTCCTTTCACCCCCTCCCCCACCCCAAATATTGACATATTACGTCAACTTTTTAATGATACTCCTTATAAAAATGAGCTTTCTACGCCTTTGGTTTGAAGTAAATTAAAAAGTGAAATGTTTTCGATATACGACAAGTCACGACTAACCTAAGTTCATAGTAAAGATCATGGAGCTACACAAATTTGGCAAAGGGGAAAAAATGTATAACTGAAGTTTTCGACAGAAAAAAAAAGTGCTGGGTCGGAAACATCTAATCTTGTTAGGTATTTAGTTAATTAAAAATAAAGTGTACTTCAAAATAATTACTATCTTAGATTATGTTTTTTTAACCGGTTATTTTACTTGAAAGGTAAAACAAACAAAATGTATTAAGTGCACGTTTGATTACTTTCCAAAACGTTTCAAATTTTTTACTTCTTTTGTTTTTGACTAAATTAGAAGCCGATGTTTGAGCTGCATCGATCAACAGAGCTGTAGATCCTCTCTGGAGAAATGATTAACCGTCTACAGATAGAGGTACCCTTGGTTCGATCCCAGATGTTACCTAAAATAACTGTGTATAGGTTTTACACGTTTGTTTTTTTCTGTTAGGGCTATAAGCATAAATTATGCTAATGAAATCGGAATGAGAAAGATAAAATTTTAGAGTTAATGTACACGCATTTGCGTGGCGAGAGAAAGGGTTTCTTCTAAATTTTACCTCGCTCATTCTACCTCTTTAGTGTAATTTAAATGTGGATAGCCCGGACGGGTAGTCAGACGCGGTGCAAAAAAAATCATATTAATTTTCATTTATATGACATATTTAATATGAATATTTCTTAACTAACTGATTATATCAGCACATGATCATTTATATGAGCGAGAGCTAGAAAGCCTTCCAATTTTGCCAAGCAAGGTATTTCCACATGCCTCCCACGGCTTCCAGGGTCCTTTTACAAGCCACAATCGACATGGGGCCGACGGCTTTATTCCCCCCACCCCGAAGTAAGTTGTGCTACGGATTTTTATCGCTCAAGTAAAATCTGTCAACCAAGGCTGGTTTTGAACCCATGAATATCTGGTCCTGAGGCGAACACTTTAATTCAAGACTACCAAGGTCGACCCCCCACCCTCACAAAATGAAATATGGTATAAATATATATATATATATATATATATAAGCCAGAACACGAATTTTAAAATCATGACTTTATGAACGCGCAACTACCGGTCTTAAGATTTGATAAACATTCCCTGAATCAGAGCATGAGAGAGAGAGAGAAGGAGCTAATAGCTACCTTCCTTCGTCACTATCTCATCTCGCAATCAAAAGCTTTTGTGGAGAGAGAGCGAATCTCCTGTGCAGTAAATCACCATATTTTTGTTGTGTTTACTCCCCCCCTTCTCCTTAAAAAAAAAAAGTAGCTACGCCGCGTCCAGGATGTACATAATTTAGCAGCTGGTACTGTAACCCATACATCGTGATACCTCCTCCGTCGGCTCGCTAGAGCGGCCAATCAACTCTCCTCTCAAAGGAACATTGCCCGCGGGCCATGAGGGACCTTGACCAATAGAATACACAGCCGAGATAACAGACAAAACGGATGAGAGATCGCTTCTTTAACTTGTTAACATCTCCGTCCGTGTACACCGTACACCCCCAGACGCGGTCTACAGCCCATTTCTAATAGAAATAGTCTTTTAGAAAAAGTAAATATAAATTTTTACTGTTAACTTGATAACATTCTACTATTTTATTACTGTTATTTTATATGTATTGATAATATCTATCTGAAGTGACAGCAGTAGATAACATGGATAACATATGAATATATGAAAGAATATGTATTTATTTTTATTATTATTACTATTAGCACCACGTCTTACTAACCGTTCGGGTTACACGCACTTACGCTAATGTGTAATGTGTAGGGTGATTGTGAGATGAAATGGAGGACCTACAGTTTAACGTGGGATCCGAACCACGGTGAAGGCCTGTCATTCCACACATTCACAAGTTGTGATTAATATACGTCTTGTCAGAGCTGAAAGAAGGGTTTGGCCATCAGATAAATCTGTGCCGGGACCGAGGATTGAACCCCGGACCCCCAGCACAGAAGTTTGACACCTTACTCCTAGACCGCCAGCTCACCTAGAAAGTAAATTTAGTATCGTTTCTAGCTTTCAGATAAGGGACCATCCTTAAATTACGTAAGAGTTTTGGAGGGAGGGAGGGTGGAGGTTTTCAGTATGTTCTTACGTTTTATTACTTGGGAAGGGGGGCGAAGGGGGTGAAAATCCACCCCACGTAAGGTTTAGCAATATTTGTAGTGAGACAAAAAATTTCACTTATATTTCATTTACTTATGATGTGTTACACCTAATTTTACTACAATTTAAGTATTCGAAAATATATCACTTGCTTTATTAATTTATGTCTGAAAATAACCAAATGATTATAATAATCTGATTTACCAAATTTTAAAAAGACTACTTATGCAAGGCAGAAGAAATAGTGGGGGGGGATTCATTAATTTTTAAATATTTATGTTTCATTGTATTTAATGAATGTGGTAAAGTAGTTCCATTGTTCTCAACTTTCCCTCTCCTGTTTTCTAGTGAAGACTCCAAGTTACCGCACTACGACGCTACTCCTGGTTCGGGCTGTATTACCTAGTTATGTAACGCGCTATCCGTGGGAGGAGACGGACTCTTTAAGGTGGGAGTAAAGGGGACCAGATTTAATGGACAGTGTATTTGCAGTTTTTATAGCAAAACATATTTTGGTCAAAATAAATCAAATAAATAAATCCGGTACAAACATAAGTTTAATTTTCTTCGCATGGTGAAATCAACAGTTGTTGAATATCTGTCAAGGGTGTCCTGGTATTTAATGACAACTTTTTCTCTTCGTTTAAAAAGTTTGTCATCGAATGACGCTTTGCTCATGACAGATATTCAATAACTGTTGATTTCATCGTGTGAATAAAAGTATACTCTATGTTTGTACTGGAAAAATAAGTTATTTGATTTATTTTGGCTATAAAAATGTTTTTTCTATAAAAACTGCAAAAAACACTTCCCTTAACTCGCTTTCTCTTCAGCCTCACCTTAAGGCCATTTGCCTTGTCGAGTGCAAGTCTAAAACCTATTTAGTGGGATGGTGGGCGGAAGGGTGAAAGGCGTGGCGCGGCTTCACAACCAACCAAAGTATCCTTCCGCGCCAACAAGAAGAGATGGATCACGGAAACCGTAGATGGCGCTAGTTACCGGACAGGTCTTGCTGAAAAATTCACTGTTATCAAATGAAGAACGCAAAGAGACCGGACCTCAATACGTTTTCTGGTTCGAGCATTATCTGTTATCTAGTTTCCCGATTGATAGGTTGTGAGATCAGATCTTAAAACAGCGAGAATGTATCAATTGCTGCCAGGCCACGCGGCTTAAAATACATTGATCCGCGTCTTTTTCTGGAACTACTTCTCTATTCTGTCTGATCTTACACTGCCTTTTACTCTTCTTCTACGACCACCCTTTGTCATGTCAATAATAAAAAGGGGAAAGAAAACTAAGAACTGTCTTATCTCACGGTAAAAAGAAAAGCTCGCTGCTAGATATCTTTAAATTTTCTGTTGTAAGCCTATCAAAGAATTACTGTATTTGTTAAAGGAGGTTTAAATATCGAGCACTTTTCCAACAAGCCTAATCTCGTAGCTCCAGAAATATGCTGAAAAAGTGGTTAAAAATGAACTAATGTAACATTTCCACACTTTTTTTTAAAAACTTATAAAAATCAAACATTCGGTATGTTAAGGAAAAAGAGCTCTATTGGAATATTTCTTCTTTAGTTTGGCGTGAACCATATTTTGAAATAATGCATTGTAGAAATAAATATTGCGTCAGCAGAAATAAGCAAAGCTCAAACCCCCCCCCC
>CABFWO010004903.1:4477-56388 GCA_902155825.1 Timema genevievae
GGGGGGGGGGGGGCAAATTACATGGGGCCAATTAACAACAATACTCATAGCTTTAAAACGTGTGGTAGAGATTTTTCAACCTGAAAGGGAACACGTTTTTGTAAGTGTTTAAGAAACTTTTTAACAATCTTTAAAACATTTTTATGGTTTTAACTTTTTTAGCTACGAAAATTACTAACATAGGCTTATTAACATATTGAGGTAGGAAATTGTTTTGTTTACTTTTGAATTTTTTTTTATTAAAATAGAAATCAATATTTTACCACGTTGGTTCACACTCCTTACAGTCCTCTTTATTTTGCTTTCAATATTTTCAATGAACCTTCACACATACAAATGAGTTCTGAGGCTGAAAAATAAGTTTTAACAACACTGTTTTATGCATAAACAAACTTATATCATTTGCACACAAAAAATAATGTATAAAAACTGAAAAAAAGTTAAAAAGCCACTGTCTATAACTATGAACAAATTACGTGACCTCATAGCACATGCTACACAATAGACAGATTACGAAAATTGTATAACATGGGAAACGTGCATGAACTATAGGTGGCGCATATATCGTTCACGTGGAGAACAAAATTAATGTATTTGATTTAAACTTGTTGGTGTATATTGCTCGCCAAATAGTTCACAAAATAGTTCGTTCACAAAATATTTTTTCATTTTGATTTTTCATTGGCTTACTTTAACTTTTATTTAACCTCAACAAGACTTATAATATATTTTGTGGTATGAACGCTATAAAAAATCATAAATGCGAATTTTTAATAAAAGATGAGTCTAATCAATCTTGTTCAATGTTACTGGTTACGAGAATCATAAGTACCGTAAATTGTTTTTTTTTAAATTTCCAAGACTCTTGCCCCTCTGACCATAGGAAAGGGGGGCAATGTATTCATGCCCCACCCCAGTTCCGGTGCCTATGCGGCACTCACCTATTTGTTGCAAGATCTTTCCAACCCTCGACCTGATATGGTACAGTCGGTTTGGAAATATAATCGTCACCAATGCCAAAAATAAACTTTTTCTTTTACAAAACAGGCACTCGCTAGCGCCTATTTTAATCTATTTGACACAGGAAACCTAATTCCAAAATAGCGATTTTTAGACATTATAAAATAAATATATTTAGGCCTACGCTTAAATATACATAAAACAAATATAGATAACGTCCTGTACTACTCAGTAAGAGATAAGGTTTTTTACTTAAAATCCTCTGTCAGGTGATGAGTTTTCTTCTAATAGTGTTTGTGTGTGATTTGTAACAAGATAAACGTGCCCATGGACGGAAGACTGGCTGTAGTACTACCATACGTGTCCTTGAACTTGTTTTGTGACGTCATCTTTATTAGGTTAAAAGTTATCAAAACGCATGTCCTCAAATATAAATTTACTACGTGATTACCTAAAGAGGTTTAAATGGGCCTAGGAGATTTGACATAAACAAAGGTGCAAACCTTTTTGTTGTTTCTTTTTATATAAAACAAAGGTTTATAAAAAAATATTTAATTTAGAATAACCATATTTATACAAAGTGCCATTTTGTCCTCATATTAGTTTTATGCAGACTTTCTGAAAATTTTAACTTTTTTTGTCTGTCTGACCACAAATTTAAACATATTCGGAGTTGAAAAAATATTTAAGTCAAAGAGTATTGCTCAATCGACTCCAAGTTTTATTAAACAAATTTCTTGCTTGACGATAAATGGCAGTTATTATTTTGTTAACCAATTGACACAAAAAAAATAGTATAGTTAAAAAAGAACAATTTGAAATGCTTGGCCGTACATGGAATATCAAAATAATCTTTTTGACCTAAAATTACCCAAAAATTACAAATGATATATTTTATAAAAGCTAACAATTAAATGATCGGGATTTCAGTAATGAATTTTAATAGTGTTCTATTCTGAAAATAGATGCATCGAATACAAAATATTAGCGGCAATTCGTTGCGAATCGTGACTTACATACATACATCATCATCATGAACTGTTTCTAGCCTGTAGCCAGGTTCGTTTATTAAAATGCCTTCACCTCCCTCTGTGCTTCCACCATTCTTCCTCCTGCACTCTCCTCAACTCTGCTCCTCTCCCTTGCACACTTGCTGCTATCTGTTCCTCCCATCTCCTCCTTGGTCTCCCTTGTGCTCTCTTTCCTACATACTTCATATCATCCATTAATCTTCTTTGAATCCTCTCCCCTTCCATCCTCATTACCTGTCCATACCATTTCATCCTTGCTTCCTCAAATATCTCATGTACCCCAACTCTAGACCTTACATTTCATTCCTAATCCTATCTCTTCTGGTGACAGCTAGCATGCTCCTTAAAAACTTCATTCCCATGGCCTCCAGTTTCCTTGTTTCTCTTTTATCTAATATACACACACACACACACACACACACCAACGGAGATGAAGTTAAATCGAATTAAAATTGAATATTCATGTATATCTTAGTGTGCTCTTTCAGAAAATATAAATGTTTATGTGAATTTCAAGAAAAATTTGGGTAGTTGAGTTCATTTCATTGAGGTACACTCTGTTTACTCTGAAAGGTAGCAGTCTTACCTTGACGTATTACACTGGATCGATACCAGTGGCGCAGAAACGTTTTTATTTGGGGGAAGGGGGGGGTAAAAATAATTGTGTGCTTTTATAGGGGATAACATTTTTGAGATTAAAAAAAGACCAGGGTAATGTAATACAGCTGTCCCTCGCACGACGTGAGTGATTGGTTCTGATAAATAATCGCGTAACATGTAAACGCAAGTGAATTAATTTTAACCTGGGTGAGATAAGGATTACTCCAAAGGAAAAAAGTAAATAAAAACCTAAAACTTGTCAATCTTCACTCCCCTGAAATTTGTAAACAAACACAATTTTTAATTAATTCATACAATGCTACAGGTACACCTACTGTTAATCTTCAATCGCATGATAAATTAACTAGATTTGGCAAACTTGGATTATCACTAGCTTGTTCTTGACGGTAGGCTCCTGCTCTCTTGACGGTCCTTGGACGGAAAGATCTTGCTCTCTTGAAGGCCCTGGGACTGAAAGCTCTTGCTCCTTTGATGGCCCTTGGACGGTAAATTCTTGCTTTCTTGATGGCCCTGGGACGGTAAGCTCTTGCTCTTTTGAGGGCTCTGGGACGCTAAGATTTTGCTCTCTTGATGGCCCTTGGACGGTAGGCTCTTGGTATATTGAAGGCCCTGGGATAGTAAGCTCTTGCTTTCTTGATGGCCCTGGGACGGTAAGCTCTTGCTTTCTTGATGGCCCTGGGACGGTAAGCTCTTGCTCTCTTGATGGCTCTTGGACGGTAAGCTCTTGGTCTCTTGAAGGCCCTAGGACGGTAAGCTCTTGCTCTCTTGATGGCTCTTGGACTGTAAGCTCTTGCTCTCTGGAAGTCCCTGGGATGGTAGACTCTGGTAGGCTCTTGCTCTCTTGAGAGCCCTGGAACACTAAGCTCTTGTTCTCTTAACGGTCCTTGGATGGTAGGCTCTTGATCTCTTGAGGGCCCTGGAACGGTAAGCTCTTGGTCCCTTGAGGTCCCTTGGACTGTAAGCTCTTGCTTTCTGAAAGGCCCTGGGATGATAAGCTCCTGCTATCTTGAAGGCTCTTACCTGACAGCTCTTGCTGTCGTAAAGTGCCTTTGGTCGTTAGACTTAGGATTTTCAACTTTTTTTGATGAAATGGTCAAGACTCAGTTGACGGGCAGCAATCTTCCTCTCTATATAGAGTTCTTTGTAGCAAGCCAAAGAACTCAATCTCTCTGGCAACTTTGGCACTTCTATCCATGTTAGGATCATTCTCTTCAATGATTCTAATTGCACCGTCAATGTGTTACCAAATTCAGCAATTTGTTTTGTTGAAGGTGTTTGATAAGCTCAACAACATAAGGCTCTTCCTCGTCATCCTTTATGCCGTTCTCCATTTCTAGAAGATCTTCATTGGTGAGTTATATTGAGTGGGATAGGAGCTATTCATCAACATTTGCCTGGTCTACGTCCTCAAATCCAACATCTTGCTATGTCAACGATGTCATGTCTTGAATTGGAAAGCTCGTGTTCAGGATCAAAATCATGAGAATCAGAAACTTCAGGCCAAATATTTTTCCAAACTCCCTTCATACAGGACTGTTTAACTTCTGCCCATGCATCTCCAATGTTGTCAATACCACCCCCCTAACACCAAACTGTACAGTAAAGATTTTTGTCCTCACTGGAATGTGCGTGTACAAGGTGACGTCACCACCGCACAGGGTAACTGTGAAATTACAGCCGATAATGCGTTATTTTTATTATTTCTTAATCGCGTTATAGCGAAAACGCGTATAGTGATATCGCTTATAAAGAGGGATACCTGTATTTTACGGTCCCATTGTGCATTTTTCTTATTTATTTTAATCATGCCAAACATTATAATTAATATACATAAAACAAATTAAGAAAAATTATATCTGATGTGGCTTAGCGAAAAATTATGAAACACCGAAAATTAAATTAGGTTTCCATACACCTTTGCCCTATATACGTTACTAGCTATAAAACTACTAACTAGTTTTGCAATTTTCAAGTTTGTTGAGCCTCTCAGGGTATGCATTCAGCAGACACAGGTGATTTAGTCTACGTTGCCTCATCGTGCAGCGAAGATAGATTTTTTTTCCGTACAAGCATTGAAAAACTTCTTTATGCAGTAGCTGATGTATCTGGTATCACTATCAGAGTTTCCAAACAGTGTGTGCTCCAAGCACATTTTATTTTTGTTATGTTACCTTAGTGTGAACTTTTTATCTTGCCTCAACAAGATCTTTATTATCTAAAATTTTAACAATAATATTTTTGGGGGGGGGGGCTAAAAATGATACTTTATAACCCCTCAATTTTAGGGGGGGGTTAAATTTACCCCCGTACTACCCCCGTTCCTGCGCCACTGATCGATACCCAAACGGTTGCAGAATGTGTGGGTTTTCCTCCTCAACATGGTTCTCAAAGCCAATATATCTGTGCTCCCGCAACTTCCCCCTCCCCCCCTTTTACAATTTCTAAATTCATGCTTGTACTCCACATATCATCTTGAGTTATGTTACACTTAATCGTTATAATAGGGATTCTACTGTTTCAATAACCTTTTAATTGTCTGATTTTTAATTTGATCTCCTTATTCACTTTTATTTTAATATAAGACAATTAGAAACAGGAGTAAAAAAATTCCTTATTTAGGGAGTTAATGTGTTTTATTAATAAGATAATTATAATAAATCCACATATACATTGTATAACGTAAAATATTAACCAACGTACAAAAAAGAGAAAAAATATAGTTTTCATTATTCGTAAATATTATATAGCCTACGCGGAAAAATCAGTTACAGACTAAAGAAAGCCCTAAATGAAAAACTTCGGCTTATTCAAGTGAGTTTTGTTTATCATCACGTCTTACTACCTGTTCAGGTTATATACATATATGATAATTAGGGGTAGGTAAGGATGAGGAAGGAAGACTTTTAGAGGTAATCTACCCGCATTCTCATGGAATAAGAGTGGGAAACCTATTAGTAAAAGTTCAGTAAACCCAACTGGGATTCGAAACCTAATTTAGCCGTAATAGCAGGCCAGTCTAACACGAGAGTGACGCCTTAGACTAAAGGTTCCCAAACTGTTTAAACTGAAGGAACCCTTGTACTAAAAAGAGTATGTGTTGGATCCATCATAAAAATCTCTACAGTAATGTTACGAACATTCAATAGCCACAGTTAAACTTTACGTCTTTTAATGGGCACCCTCCCTACATGGACAATAATATTGATTACCTAAGTATGCTCCTCAATATTTCTATCATTATTTTAGTTTAATACAGCACGTGATAGAGAACGCATCTCCACAGCACGACGCATAAGAAGTGCCTGTATCAAGTGAGCTGAAAGGTCATGTCCGTGAATATCAAACCGAAAATGGATGTGAGCTGCTCCAAAACTTCATTGATCAATATAAATGTTTTCCGGAAATATGGACTTCACATGTTTCGACGATTGCTGTACTGACTGAAATAGGTGACATTATCGCTGAACATTTGAGGTCCTAAAATATTTGCCTGTATCAGAGTGACTGCTAACCTTTCTTCTGTGGATAGGCCTATACAGTTCCGCATATATATTAGTAAGCCTATGCTAGTAATTTTAGCGACTAAAAAAGTTCAATTAAAACCATAAAAATGTTTTAAAGATTGCTAAAATGTTTATGAAACATTCACAAAAACGGTTTAACAACGTTTTCCCGTTCGGGTTAAAATATCTTTACTACACGTAGGCTTAGCAAAGTTTTGGTGGGTAGACTTGGAGATTGAATTAAATTAACATTTTTATTACAATTTAAAATTAATTTTAAATTTATCTGTACACGCTACCATGATAAGAAAACATCCTTGAAAATAAAATAAAACTGTCGAATTGACTCATTGTACGACAAAAACACGTTAAAGCATAATATATAGTCATAAAGGTTCTAAGTTCATGACCTGTATGTTCTATAGAGTTGCGGAAGGTGATGTACTATTGTATTTTAATTGAACTTTTATTATTTTATCTTAGTAAGAGAGTGTACAGCTATGGTGAACATTGGAATCAACGGTTTTGGTCGTATCGGTCGCATGGTGTTGCGGTGTGCTCTAGAAGACGGTTCGGTCACGGTAAGTTGTCTGACCGGTAGAAAGCTTACCTTGCACGTTTATACTATGGCGTAACTTATAAGATAAGGCCATAGTGTAATACGTCAAAGAAAGACTGCTACCGAAGTGTACATTTTCAAATTATACTTTTTTTCTTATAAATCTAGTGAAATTGTATAATAATTATACAACATTTACTATTAAACATAAAAACGCGGTAAATAAAAAAATTACTGTGAAATTTGGCATTGATTTTCCTATACTAGTTTTCTATAGTTTGGTTTGTTCGATGAAATTGCAGTCATTAAAGTAGCTCCTAAGTGTTCGCCCATCTTGCGAGACTTATTTTGTGCTTCAGGAATCTCATGTTGGAGAAAACTGTCTCCCACAAGTATGTTGAATTGAGATGATTAAAGACAGAATTAACTTACTGATTTTTTTTTCAAACATCACAATAAAAAACATATTTGAAATAAATTTAGCAACTGGTTCTATTTTTTCCAAGCTTCGGGAATCTTCGGGAAAACTCAGCTCTCAAATCCTCTATGATTTTAAGAATTTTTTCCTGCTAAACATTTTTGTATTTATAATCATTAACTAGCCGATTGAAGAAAGGGTTGTGTTCAATATATATATTTTTATAATTGCTTCTCAAAAAGTCAATTTTCCATAAAAGATTTGAGCCACAATAATGATCTTTAAGATTTGTTGGTCATCACCTTGCTATTACAAATGTAATGCATTCAAAAAGTCTGTATTATCTAGAAGAAGTGTAAAATAGCCATTCCGGATCATTCAGCCCTAAGTAGTAGAGCATATAAATTTATTTAAGAAAATATTGTAATTGGGGAAGCAGATCTTTGAATAATCGAAGGATTTTGCCTTTGTTTAGCTGACGAACACTTGCATGAAAAAGTAGCTCTCCATATTTACAATCCAATCATTCATTAATTAATCCTTCATTCTGAACAATCTCTGTTTTAATGCCGGAGATCCAATGTTCTAAGCACTTTTTATAACTACCTTAATGACATTCTCTACACATAATACGTTTTTGTAAAGAGCTTGTGTGTGAATTACACAGTGATACTCCAGAAATTAGAGAAACAGTGAATATTAGTGACACGATGAAATAAAAGTATTACGAATGTCAGCCAATTTACGAGCACTGTAAGTGTGTAATATTAGTTAATTTTTCGATGGACAAATTTTCCTAGGCCATATAATTTGTGAATGCTGCAAAAAACATCTGCTCCTATAGTAGTTATGACCACGAGTATAATTTTCAAAAAATCCTCTTTACCTGAAAAATCGCTGAATCTCATTTCTCAAAAATACTTTAGGCCTAGTTGTAATTTTCACTATATGATTTGATTAATTTGTTTATAAACTGAAGAATAAAAATAATTCTACATCTGCCTTAAGTAGTATGATTAAATTTGTTGCCAGAATCTCGGATCGGTATGCACGCTGAATCCTGGACAGAATCAATAGCAGCTAGTATTTCTTCTTTATTTGTGAATTCAGACAGTAGTTTTATAGCAGCATCAATTAAGGCCTTATTCATGAACTCGCCATATGTGGGGAGTGTTTTCTTCTTTATCGGCACAATCTAAACTTTGAACGAAGCTACGGTAACTGAAAATCACTCCACTAAAGGTCAAAGACTACCTAGTAAAGTGGACAGGTTCACATCGCCCAAATTTTAAAACAAAGATTATCTTTGAAAAACAGCTGGGATCTGCTATCGATGTTAGAGACTAAACTTGCACTGTAACGTGCTCAGGTTATGATAGATCTAGCTTATTTTGGTCCCACTTAAATATTATGTTTAAACACTTGATTTAATATTTGCTAGTTTAGAAAACCAAAGATCGACTTACAACGTAGTTGTACCGTAAATTTGTTTCGTGATCGACTGAAAACTCCCGCACGATCAACCAGTAGCCAATCCATTCCTCTAGTCTTGGTTTTACTGGTAGTACTGCAGAGGGTAGCAGTGAAATTCCTGTTACTATGATATGATTAAATATAATATCTGTCCACATTCTAGCAATGTATATGTTATGAATCACCCAAGCAATAGTCCTGTTTGAATTGCCTACCTGTTCACACGGTGGTACTGTGTTACAGGTCGTGGCAGTGAATGATCCATTCATAGGCCCTGATTATATGGCCTACTTGTTCAGATTTGACTCTTCACACGGTGCATTCAATGGCGAGGTGTCTTTTCAAGAGGACTGTCTCGTCATCCGTGGTAAAGATCATTTCCAGCCTATTAGTCCAGATATATTCAAAATCTCGTGAAATTCAATTTCAATCAACTTAACCTTTTTTTGTCTCTATTATTAAAAACATTTTATTAAATTCGATATATTTATTGCTTCTTTATAACTAGTTGTAAGATTAAGGTCCATTGTAGCTATTTCATTGAGGATAACTTATTTTAAGAGTGTTAGTACTGCCTCAATAACAATTAGTATTTCAATTAATTACTTTACAAGAGAGCTTGACATCGTTTGTAATGTAAATTATGTATGTAGGTGATTTGAAACAATACCTCACCGGCCTGTATTTCTTTTCATTTCCATGCTATGCCTGTTATTATTTTTCGCTGTAAAATTGAATCTTGAGAATACTGTAGTTATCAGAGAGATAAACAAGCTAATGTTGATTTCACTTTCATTATTACGCTAGAATCTACAAACTCAAATTTTACTAACGAAAGAGTGTCTCATAAGTATGACCACAATATTAAAACACCAGAACTACACATTTAAGATTTTGTTTTTTATTTACTTGATTAGTCTGCCAGAAATTCTGTTATCATCCTACTTGAGCGTTCGATCGCTCACGTAAAGGTGGCGACTGACTTGTAACAGAACAGTGTAATGTAACACGCTAGTCAGAGCGGTGTAGCGAGCAACGAGCAGAGCCGCTCGATAGAAACGTGCTCCACTCGACTGCCGTTTTTTCCACGAATCCCTTTTATTATTACATTACAAGTGAGTGCAGGTGCAGGTGATCGCGCCGAGCACAGTGATCCAGCCGTCAAACTGAATACTGAAGGAAATACTTATTTTGTGCTATCATCATTTTGCAGCAAGTGTCAGAATAAAATGGAGTGGAACCAAGAACACACTTTATTTTTATTGAACAATATGGAAGAAAACTATTTTGTGGAATCCTCAAGATCGATAGCATTATAATAAATTTAAAAAACGCTGCACTCGCGACTTGTAGGTCCAGCATTTCAGCTATAAATGATAAAAAAACCGGAGCAATGTTGAGACGAGCATTCGAACTGAGCATTCGCCGCACCCAATTAGGAACTTACAAGTATTACATTACAAAGCTCGGCTCAAATCAGGCACCGGCTTAAGACAGCGCCAAATAGACTACCACAGAAGACGTGATCACTAGTTATACTAGCGAGAGTCAAAAAGGTCAACCACCGAGCTAGATCTTATCGATGTATTAATCCGCCAAAGTGCTATTGATAATCACGGTGGCCCTCGACAACAGCCGCTTAGTCAAGGGGAAGTCGAAAGTGAACATCCACGCTATTTAATAAATAGTATTGTTTAAAATTATTCTATATACTTAAGCAAATATATGTTGAGTTAGTTCATAGTAACATGGTGGCCTGGTAAATTTTAGCGTTTTCATGGTGAAGCCATGCTGACGTCAGAATGCATGATCTGATTCTTCCAGAAAGGAAACACGGTAACAAATTAAATAATGAACAGACACTAGAGCTCCCATCATTATTTTAACCTTAACTTAAAGTGACGGGTTATTGCATTTTATGAAATGTACCTTAAAAATAAAAACATTACTAAACACACACAAA
The DNA here is from genome assembly GCA_902155825.1 of Timema genevievae. NCBI lineage: Eukaryota > Metazoa > Arthropoda > Insecta > Phasmatodea > Timematidae > Timema > Timema genevievae. The sequence continues at coordinate 15,006 of CABFWO010004903.1, forward strand.
AAATAACAATACAAACCTACAATGGTTTATAGAGATATGTGAAATTGTGAAATCACATTGCTCTATTAGGGACTAGATAAAAACAACTGATGATCAACATCTCGCTTATCCGAGCACATCTGTGAGGCCCTCCTGGGTCTATCACATGGTTCCCAAGTTCCTGGAAAAGAGGTTTGTCGTAACCTAGAAACTTGTCGTATAAGACTGCGTGAGCTTCCGGAAGTGGTTCTTGATGTAAGGCTTAGTTAGCTGTGTCTTGGTGCAGAGTCTTGATGGAGACGCACCAATATGAGGAGACGTCAACAATGATTCTCAGGCACCATTTCTAAATTGCTTGCATCTTGTCCCAGTGCCTGTCCCCCGTACCCTCACACGGGGGGCACATAGTCAAGTGTTGACCCGAGCAACTGCATGATGTTACATCCATCTATTTATAGCACAAGGTACATATGATTCGTCAAAGTGTGGCATCATAGTTCATATAGAGAGCATAATATAGTATGTACGCTTTATCAATAAGTGAAATCTCAACGAATGGTTTGTGTTTCAGGGAAGAAAATTTACTTGTCTCATGAAAAGAACCCCAAGAAAATTCCTTGGGGGGATCACGGGGCAGATTACGTTGTGGAGGCCACTGGGGTATTCCGCAGTATGGACAAGTGCCAGGTTGGTTAACATCAACTAACAAGTAAAATCCTGAATAGGGAGAGCTGCAAAGAGAAGAGTTCTCAATCTTATTAGCTTATAAAAAAATATCAGATATTGTAAATTAACATAAATAAACTTGACATCCTGAATCTATAAATATATAGGGAAAATATATGCTTAAGCCTCTTCCTCTGATTGCTCAAGTACTTTGTGGATTTTAGATCAATTTTAAAGTTTATGGAATGTCATTAATCGACCAATAACTAGAAGCGGGAGACACTGATAAAAAGTTAAAATTAATTTTTGGCAACTTTTTCTTAATATTGTGTGTCTATTTGTCTAGGTCAATGTTTAAAGATAATGAAACCATGCTCAGTAGTCAGTATATATACATATTTTAAAGCGACCATTTTCATCTATATTGTATGATTGTTTTCCTATGATTTGAATATGTTTATCACAAAGCATGAAATACTAAGTATATAGGGACTACACAAATCATATCTAAGGTAGGACAAATCCAAGTAAGTTAGTACAAGGTGAACGAATTTGTCGGGATTAGTGAGGTGAGTCTTCAAAATAAGCGCTTCTTCTTTTATAGAGACATAATTCCACTATTATTTTATATACTACCACTTTATATTAATTTATAGGCTTATAGCCTTTATCTAAAAAAAACATTCATGAAAAAGCATTGATGCTACGTTCGGCTTTCCCGTAAAATATTCAACATAAGACTTACCTTCATATTCACATCAGGTACCTATAGAGTATAATACTTTACTCTTAATGGAGCCACCATAAGTCAGCAATAATATTTAATTCTTGAAGTACTGTAGTTGACTGAGCCCTGGTTGCAATGTCTTGAAGGGTCACATCACCGGTGGTGCTAAGAAGGTGGTGATCACGGCGCCAAGTGAAGACGCTCCTATGTTCGTTTGCGGCGTCAACGAGAAAGATTACAAGAGCAACATGAACATAGTATCCAATGCGTCTTGTACCACCAACGCTCTTGCACCTATCGCCAAGGTCATCCACGATAATTTCCAAATCGTTGAAGGTCTGATGACGACCATCCACTCCGTCACCGCCACCCAGAAAACCGTGGATAGTCCATCGGGAAAGGTAGACAAATACACCTATATTTTGCTTCATTGACTCAGTAGGTAGGCTTGGCTCAAGATCGAAAATTAAATACTAACATACCTCAAAATGAGTGCTAGATAATAGAATTAACGCTATGTCAGTTTGTTGCCGCCTTGTTTTGTTTTTTTGTCTTCTGGTCTCTCCAACTGTTGGTGTGTGTTTATTTTTTGTAAGATTCTGATGGTCGAAGTGACGGTAGAACATTCATCTATTTTCTAAGGGGAGGTGTCGGTGCGGGGGGGTCTTCCTTGCGTCTTGTGCTTCTTTTTCTTCTTTCTCAGTCAAGCGGGAAACCGTGTACCAGCTTAATCCAGCATCGTGAGAGGAAGCGTTCTGCCATATGTCCAGGGGAATATCTTCCTTGCAGTACTGGCAATGACAGTTTCCGTATGAGCGTGAGGTCTGCGGAGTGGTACGGTAGTGGTAGTGTAGGGGAGACAGAGGAGGGGGAGGGTAGTATCAAAGCCTAAAGAGATGAGTTTTCTTTGTAAAGCTGGGTCTTGCTGGCACCTGAGGTGGATTTTTCTGGGGTCTGCGGAGTGGTACGGTGGGTCAGTAGGACACAGAGGGTGGAGTCTATATTTTGGAGGGGAGGGGAGAAAACCCGAATGCGGGTGAATGTGTGGGTTCTGCGTCTGTGTCACCTGTGTGGGTTCCCAGAGGTCTTTGAAGGCCGGAGTTTGTTATTGTTCCGGCCTTTACTGCGGCGATACTGTGACGTCATACGGCAAATTGGGGGAGGGGGGAATGGCTACCCGAATATGGCTGGGCGCAAGGGAGAAAGGAAGTGGCTATCCGATTTTGGCTAGGTGTTGGATGCAAGGTAAAGAATTGTCAAATAAGAACTAATTGATTTGACATTGATGCTCGAGTCAGTGTTGCCAACTCTATAGTCTCTAGCGATAATACATGGTCCTAAAATAGATTGTATTTAGACCTGTAGGAAACTACTTCCTGAAATTATCTTGATGAACCCGGCCGATTTTTATAAACAACAATAATTGATTTAAGATTTATAACTTTTAGAAGATATCCTAAAATTGGATTGATCAGGTGGTGAAATAAAAATCTATATTAGTATTCCGATTGTACATTTGGCAACACTAGTTCGTGTGTGTTAAAATTTATTCCAATTTTTGGTATCTCCGAAAATAATCACACATGGTCCATGGAGGGGGGGGGGGCTGGACCTAAGCCTCCCCCTTTGTCTTATACGCTAAAATCTACGCTAGAACATGTACAGCCTACCCTTTTATGAGTAACATAAAATAAATCAGTTTCACAAATTATTTACATATAGGTACACAATTTATTATTCAATATTTTTTGGCTCATGTGCTACAGTCTGGGAAATTTTCATTTTAGCGCACTCTTTTACGGAGAATAAGAACTACGGGGCTTTTCCGCCTGTCGCGCACTGGGGGTTAATTTGGGGTGGCGGTTTCTCTCGGTGGCCGTGTGATGGTTTACTGATGGGAGAGGAGTGAAGGGGTGACCTGGTGTGTCAGTTTGCTACCAGGTCGCTCTGCCTGTCTCGAGTGTGGGTGTAGTTTCCCGCGATAGTGCTCAGAACGGTCACCCCTACGGCCGCCGCACAACAAGTTAATAGTAGTTCGTTTCTTTGTTTACGAGATGTGCGCTGTATAAATGTTACTTTAGACGCTGTTAAATATTACCATATTTTACTAATTAGAATATTAAAAAAAAAGTTATCATCTCAACCATTCAGATGGTAGTCTTCATAGTTTGTTAAATCATTACAGCCATTTGTTGGAGTTATCAAGACATTCGAAATTTCTTCATAATATGCATGTTATGTTTACGTTGCTATCTTTTTCAATAAAATAAAACCCCTAATCTAGTGTTGAGACCCCCAAAATAAACCTAATTTTACAAATCATCAAACAGGTTGCATGATACACTAAGCGCCTCGTGTATTGTAGAAGGATTTCTATGTTTACGTTGCTCTGCAGCTTGAACCTCAAATTTGTAAAGAAGGTTATACGTAAAACTTCAAATATTAGTGCATTATAAATGTACTACTTGTACAGTTGATAACATTTTAGTAGGTATTTTAAAGAACCCTACTTTTTAAGACTCAAACTCAACGAATTCTTCTTTAGATAAACAAAGTAAACTTTTTTATACAATCGACTATTTCAGATGATATAAATAAAATATAAGTCACACGAGGGAAAACCATTACTGTCCTTGTGTAGGAAGTAATTGTGTTTGCTATATTGCTTTGGGTGTTGTTTCTATAAGAATACCTGATACTCTGTTATTCAACTTTTTACCTATCCATTAAAAAGTTTTGGAAAACTAAGCTTTATGGTGTATCCAGACGCTTTGACTCAGACTAGTACTAGTTCATTGTTTCTAAGCTCTCTTCTTCACCCTTCCTTTCTTTTACAAGTTTGTCTTAGTCAAACAACATAACACGTATAGAGCCGCTTCCATTAAATCTTGCCTCTACACTATATGATCCTCAAATATTCTGTAAGCTGTTGAAACGACTTAAGGTAAGCGCCCACTGGGTCGGTACCGCACGGACCGCACATTTTAGGGGGGTGCGCCCACTATCCGCACTGACGGCACGGATGGAAACCAAGTTTGCTCAGCTGCTCTTGAGCCAGAAGGTGAGCCTCTCGTTTGAAAGCTCAAGGAAGTAATGTTTGCATTTCTGTTATCGTTGGATTTGTTTCATGTTTATAATTGTTCTTTTGTGAATGATATTTCACCGTATTATTTAAATATGGGAAGCGATGAAGAATGTTTAGCTCTTAGTTGCCTTTTAATTGAAGAGGAAAGAAGAAAATGTACGAAACGACAATTCTGGGTTCACATCAACAGGAAAAGACTTATGTTTGGCGAATACTACACATTATTTCCTGATCTGGTTGAAGATGACGCCAAAAATTCCGGCCCGCACTTGATTTTAATTCACTCGCCCGGACTTTCTGTCGGATGGCGGAACGGCGGAGAGTCCGTTGCCGGCGGTACCGACGTAGTGGGCGCATCTTGGTAACAAATAATGCTACGAATTAGTTGTACTTTCCGTTCCGTCCGTGCGGTCCGTGCGGTACCGACCCAGTGGGCGCTTACCTTTAATCAACTTTTTCCTCCTACAAAGGTTCAATGGATCTTTAATAAACAAAACTGTTCAATATATCTATGTATCTTCTTCGCTACCCCCACCAGTCGGTATCTTCTCCCCCACGTCCTCGCGAACTAGTTTTACTTGCCACGCTATTCAGACACTATCCTACACTAGTTTTACTAGACATTTAGGACACACTCTCCCTCATTCCTCTGTGTTATTGATAATCTCAACATGGAAATTGAGAAGAGAGCTGCTTCCTACAAAGAAGTTGCCACAGCTTTTTTTTTAATCATATAAAGTCAATGAGCTGAAATCGAGGCCTGATGAGTTGGTCAAACAATACAGTAAGGATCTACAGCGAGTTTGGAAGAATTCGTATTACAACTCTCAAAATACTTCAGATTGAAGGGGGTGATTATTTATCCGCTGCACAGGATATTTTGCGACAGTTAACTTATATAAAAGAGATGTTATTGATGTCCTCCCAAATGTATCAATTGCACTGCACTTGTATTTGGCACTATCAATTTCAAACTGTTAAGGCGAAAGGTCAGTTTAAAAAATTTATTTTGTAAATAACCTATTTCTGTCTACCATGACACAAGTAAGATTAAACTCGCTGACGGTGATTTCTTAAGGACATGACCTTATGAACAACATTTCATTTGATGGACGTATTAGTATGTTTGCTAATAGGAGAAAGAAATTTCTTTCAAAGCGAGTTGATTAATATTATATATTATTTTGTTTGTATATTGTGTAAACTGTGAATCGTTTATTTATTTTGTATTTATTTGTTTAAATTTTATATGGACTTGCCACTTTTGTAACTTTAAAAGGGATTTTATTTTTGCTAACTTAATTGGATTGATTGTTTGCATTTAATAAAGTACTGTCATTTAATAAGTTGAACAATATTCCACAAAACATGAGAAATTATTAAGTAACATAAGTCCGTATTATTAATATAGTTTAGTGCTAAAATTGAAACACTTCTGTACAAAAGGGGCTCACAGATATATTTTTTCCCCCCCGGTCCTCACATTTCCCCTCCAAAAAAAGGCCTTGTCCTGTCCCCTGAATTGATAACAACCACTGAAGCGGCCAGACACGTTAACAGGAGGAAGAGAGTGTTATCTACATGCAGTGTAAAAGTTTTAAAATAATGTTACAACTGTAAGTAAAAATAAAAGCAAGCAGAAATACATAATGTAATACATGAAAATATAAATATTTTTAATAGGGTAAAATATTTTACTAACAAGCCACTAAAAATTTATTTAGTAGCAAATTGTTTGTGTTAGAGTAGGGTGATTGTTACAAAACGTTAAAGACGACTGAGTCAGTCTGGATCATAGATTTATAGATAGTTAAAGTGTGTTTGTCTGCCGGAAGATGTGGCGTGACGGCCGTGGAGCCTACCAGAACATCATCCCAGCCAGTACGGGTGCAACCAAGGCTGTGGCAATGGTTATCCCCAGTCTATACGGTAAACTGACCGGTATGGCCTTCCGGGTACCTGTGGCCAACGTCTCAGTGGTGGATCTCACCGTCAGGTGACCTGATTATATATTAAACCATTAACAGGTTGTTACCGATAATTTATGTTGCAAAATGTTTAGTCAGTAGCTTCATCAACAACGCAAAGTCTCTGAAAATTTTACCAGCTCTTCAACCCGCAAAAATAAACCAATTCATAGAGAATGAACATCATGCCGGTATTGTTGTTGTTTTCGTTTTGTGTGCAATAACTGGGTTTGCCTCTATTTTAAATTTAAAGCTATTAACTATACATATATCTTTGTTAAAGGGGCTAAGTGTATAAATAGTAAACTGCATCAACATGAGGCATTTTACCACACACACAAAGACAGACTAAGGCCTACAACTTGTTTAAAAAATAATCTACCATTTAAAAGCAGCTGTAGCGCTACTTTACACCATATAATTGTAAATAAAGCATTTCATTTAATATTAATACATTGTTTTTAGTCGATAGGATGTTCCAGTCAAACCATAATTTCTGATAAATAGGATTTCTAATTTTTAAGAATAAATCTACAGTATCTTGAATAACTCAAGGATTTTAAAACATGTAAATATTATTATTTATCGTATCTATCCTACTTTAGACAAACTAGAACATTTAATCGCAGACTATGTCACAAAACTATTAAGTTGTCTGATTTAAATATTTAAAGTTTTAATAGCTAGCAAAAAACATGAAAAACAATGGACATGAACATCCACTAAATTGTTCTTGTAATAATTTTCTTTCAAGGTCAATGTTTGTACAAAATGTATGTGCAAGGGAGGATGATCAAAATTAAATTCATCCGAACTCAAAATTACACTTAGGGTGACCTTGTAACATAACATATTATGAACTATTAGTATTCTGGTAGGAAGAACAGTAAACTACATTCACAAACGTTAGTAAAACTACTTTCATACATTCATAACTCATGTAATATGATTTACGTCTTTATCTTTTTAATACCTAAAAATAACATTACTAATAAATTAAAACGCTATATATGTTGACCTCAAAAAATATGTTTGTGTTTTCTAAAACTGTTCTTCCTATCGGAATCAGAATATAACTACTCCACACACATAATGTTGTAAACGGAATAGATGTAATACGGTACAAGAGTTCAACACTTCATTTAAATTGATCACAAGTATTCAGTATTCTCCTTTAATGCTTTCATTTAAAAACAGCACTCGTGCTAGTGAATAATAATTATTATACTTCACGAAAACTTTATGTGGCGGAGGATAAACTTACTAATTTTTAATCGTTTACACTTAGGAGCCCTTTTATGCAGATGTTTTGTGTCGCGCGACACACGACGGCAAAATACGTCGCGTTTTGTAAGTCACTGGGAACAAATGTATCCTTTATATGCTCTGCCGTCCAAAAAACTTGCCGTCGTGTCCTAGAGAACGCCAGAGACGAAAGTCACGTGAAATATTCTAAATACATGACATCTTATGGGTCCATTTATGCAAACGCGCCGCTTGTCTGCCATCCGTTGTCTGGACATCCGTGTAGCCCCTTCCTGCTTAGTAGACAAGATTGGTCGAGCTGCGTGGAGGGTTGTAAGTGGTATTATTGTGTCAGTTGAATAATTGATATTTTTCTCATTTATATAAAAAAAATTGATGATTTGGATACTGAACGTTTTATAGACAAGTAAATAAAAATAAACGAATTTGGGATTCATCATCGAAGGAGTACAAAAAGAAAAATATAAAAAAAAGTCAGAGAATAGAAATAAGTGTGTAGTGTGTTTTACCATTCAAAAATAGTTTTTTAAATAGTTCATTTTTTTAGAGGTTACGAAATATCACATTTTCAAATCTTGCAAAGTTGATAGGATGAATATCCCATTTTCTTTTCCGTCTTTTCAACGTAATGTGACGATACGCAAAATAACCCGCCTAGGTGGCGTAGTTAGCTAACGCGCCAGTCGTGTTGAGCTCGACTGCCGAGGACGGAGAGATCGAGGTTCGAATCTAGGTCGGGCGAACTGAGGGTTTTTTCCTAAATGGTTTTCCACTCTCCCTCCACGCACATGCGGGTTCACTTCCTCTAAATTCAACCTTCCCAATTCTTAACCCATTGGTGTAATTAGTACTTAAGCGTATAACCTGAACGGGTAGTAAGACGCGGTGCTAAGTATTACTATTATTATTACTATACGCAAAATAGATTACGCATGGATCCATCTTACACTCTCCTACACAAAGACAATGGCAACACTGATACGATTTGTCCTCCTCCACTACTCTATTTTTTAACGGGCAGCAAATGCCGCGTGCATAAAATGAACCTGCAAAACGCGACGGCTTTTGCCGTCCTGTGTCGCGCGACACAAAACGCGTGCATAAAACCAGATTAAGCGTTATTTGTACACTCCGCTTGAAAAGAGTCTTAACCCAAAGAATTACACTATGGCCTTATTTTAACCACACCATAGAGGAATAATGTAAAGTAAGCTTACTATCTACAGTTTGGATGAAATGTACATTCCCATAGAGAATGAAATATAGTTTGTATTCTTCCAAATAGTATCGCTGTCACGCATTAACACAAAGCTATGGGACATGCCGCGCATATTTAGTTCAACTTCATTCATTTGAATCTCGTCTATAAATACATTAGGCTTTATTAATTTTTTTAAGTAAATTAAACATTATTTGTTTTTGGTTTACTTTTTTGGATCTTGATGACGCAATAGTAAATTTTATATTATTTATCATGGAAAAATAATATGCTCTTATTAGCATGTTTTTTTCTAGAATTTAATATTAATGGTATCAATATAGGCTATAGTACATTTAGGAAATACTTAAAGTTGTCTAAAACTTGTAGGGTGAAATATACACAAATATTAAAGCAAATAAAATATCTCTAAATTGGCTTATGAACAAAAACATTTTAAGCATGGGGTTGTTTGCAATGCAAAACTCTGAATAAGCATCCCTATTTACAGAACTGTAAATATATTTAACAAATTGATTGATTATGAACTATCAAATCGTAACTTTTGCGGTATTCTTTCCTTGAAACAATGTTCCATCCACCCTTATATTCCTTGCTCTCGTGTAGGCTGGGTAAACCAGCAACTTACGATGACATCAAGGCCAAAGTTAAGGAGGCGGCAGAGGGTGACATGAAGGGGATACTCGGCTACACGGAGGAGGAAGTAGTGTCCTCCGACTTCAATGGTGATCCTCGCTCCTCCATCTTTGACTCTAAGGCAGGCATTCCGCTAAACGACTCCTTCGTCAAACTCATCAATTGGTGAGTAGATTTTTACATCATCCAAACGATAATAAATTAGTATAATTGAAGCTAGGTATCAATGCTTCTAAAGTGTATTTATATTGTATAACTCAGTTTTAGCTTCTTTGATGCTGACTGACAGATCACAGCTGACTTCTGACGGCTTTGAAAAGCTACCAGACCAAATTATATATCCCTACTCCGAACCATATGATCTGCAAAAAACATGTGTTTAGCAGTTGTCACCTCTGACAGACAAAATTTAGGTATACACCTAAATGTTGACTGTCAGCTGTCAGCTGTGAACTGTCAGTCAGTACCAAAGAAGTCACCTTTACGTAAGCAAAAATCCGTAGTAGAGTAACATTACATGACGAAGGTACAGTTCAATAAATACACCTATGAGTAACAGGTATTTCATTCCTTCACCCCAGCACCAATCACCGTCGAGCTTTCCCTTCCCACCATTTTCTTACAAGTAGATTTCTTGCTATAAATCCCTTGACGCCTACCAATCAGCCAATGAAGGAGCTCCATTTGAGCCTACGGCCCGAGCGACGTGCGTCATCTTTGCAGTCACATCCTGTGGCGCTTCGTCACAGCTAAAAGCAGTTCACACAAGTGACCTGCGTCTGGTGACGTTAAGTTGACGCCACGTCACAGCACCCGGAGCAGTGCACTCTAGCGACTTGTGTCTATTTGGACGCAACTCTTCGGCCTCAGTCGGTTTGAAGCCATAGCCGTGATAAGTACACTCCGGGAACGGAAAAAATAGACAAACTTATCTTTGCTGTACACAACCCTAATACTCTGACATGAACTTCTAAGTCATCTCTGTGATATCTGTAACAATAATGTATAGGCATTTTGCCTAACATCCTGTCTCTACTCATTATTTTATAAGTAAATAGTGGTTGTAACATGTATCAAGTATTTTATAAATTGCAATTGTGAAAATAAATGGTAGGTGGTAATATATCTAGTTTTAATGAACTTTTACTATAATTTCCGGACTATCCGGATAATCCAGATGACATATGGTCCCAGTTAGTCCTTATAAACGATGTTCCACTATTTATATACGAGTAAAATATTTTTTCCCAATTCATACAAGTTATTAGAAAAAAAAATTGAGAAAGAACTCGCCAAGCTGCTTTAGCATTATGGCTTCCATTTAATCTGTATTTGGATATAGCGCCTTATAGCGCATATCTCCATCCATGCTGCTTGTTTTGTTTGTTTTTTCTGTTGTGGTATTATTCTAGGGACGACCTCCGAATGACAGGTCTATCCCACACCTCATTGATAAAAATTTCTGTGTCTATTTCGTCCTCCTTTCTGACTGTACACTGATTACCGTCACATTTACTCGCGCAGTTCGTGTGCACTGCTCTATATCTTCACAGGTACTTACTGACATAACACTGAGCGATAGCGTTTTGCAAAAAACCGCGTAACTAGTTTTGACGCAAAAATGACGCCAACTTGACGTCAGACTTCACGTCCTGTGTGAACTCCATCATTTGAATCAAAGTAATGTTGAGATGCAGCGTCATATGACGCGACTGCAAAGATGACGCACGTCGCACGTCGCTCGTGGGCACCATACAGACAATTGGGGGCTCGGCCCTCTTCTCCCCGACCCAAATCCTCCTCCTGAGTCGGACAAAAACCTCTGAAGCGAAATAACTTCACTGATAAAAAACCTTCTGGAGCTCGTTGTGAGAACAAAAATCTTTTGGGAGAAATATATCACCCAATTTTATAGGAAGGGCTTGAGAAAACGTAATATTCACGTTAGGCATGGATAGAATATTTAGTATAAATCAATGTCACCGGATAACTTTTATCAAAAGAGACAACTACAAATCACATAGCTTGAGAAATGAATACGTGAAGTATATCTAGAAAATATTCTTTATATTAAAAACAGGACAGTATCTAGCCCCTTCATGGTTCAGAAAGGGTAGTCAGTGGTGCGGTGGAAACTTCCCACCTGGGGGATCCGACGAAAGCTTAAGGTGGGGATGTAGGGTACGCAAGAAAAGACCAATGTTTTTGCAGTTTTTATAGCAAAACTTTTTTATCCAAAATAAATAAAATATTGCTTTAGTAAAAACATAGAGTTTAATTTTCTGTGCATGGTGTTATCAACAGGTTGTTAATATCTGTCACGTAATAGTAGATGATAAACTTTTTAAATGAAGATAGAAAGCTGTCATTAAATTCCAGGACACCTTTGAGAGATATTCAAGAACGGTTGACATCACCACGTGAAGAAAATTAAACTATGTTTCTAATGGAGCAATATTTTATTTATTTTGACGGAAAAAAGGTTTGAATATAAAAAATGCAAAAAGGTAAAACATTGACTGTTGAGTCTGACATTTTGAGTGTATGCCCACTGATGCAAGCTAAGTCAGTAACCTTACACCGAAAGTTCTGTCCCGCTTCTCTTTGTAGAATTAAAGTCTCCAACGTATTTCGATGGATTGTCAGGAGAGGAGGTGAACGGCGTACGCCTTTATTTCTTTCTCTCTGACTTCGTACGTTTTGAAACTTTGATTAGAAAAGTTAGTGTCTCTTCGAGTTTTAAAATTGTTTTCTCATATTGTCGGTACGTAAAAGCAATAGTATTTTGGGCCATATTTTCATTAGTTTTATTTCCGAGTTCAATGTATCAAATATTATTTGCTTTGTAATTAAATTAATTTTAATGAGTATACTTAGTCTTAAGTTTTTTTTAGTATTTCTAAGCTTAGCATATTTTTATATAGGGATATAAGGGAATAAATTTGAATCAGTCGTTTAAAAAGTAAGTATACTTTGCTGCTCTATGTGGCTATGTTTCAATAATATCTTTTTTCAATTTTTTGTTGTTGTAAATTTCAATAATTTTTCTAAACTTTTATAATTATAATACACTTTAAAATATTTGTATTATATTTATCTTAAAAATGGATCGTTGACTTAAAAAATGGACATAAGAAAACTTTCTTTCTAAACCCACAGCTGGAATCATGTCCAAAGTTGCTGAAAAATGTAAATCTGATTTATTGCCAAGTTCTGATTTACCTATTGTGTCTTATGGAACAAAACATTTTCAAATAGTGCCATAGTGCCTGCCAAGATGCGTTATGATTTTGAGAACAACCATTAAAAATCTAAATTAACAAAATCTTAAATGCTTTAAAAGTAGGTGGGATGAGCTCTTTAAAACCCAAAACTAGATTGTTAGAGCTTTTAAAAGTAGAAATTAAAACGCTATTAAAGCGTCTTACTTGGCAAGTTATCGAAATGTACAAACAGGGGAAGCGCACACCATAGCTGAGGCATTTACAAAGTCTTATTCAGTTTATATTTCTAAAAGCATGCTGGATGAAAAGTTAGCAAAAGACGGTAGTTTGTCAAATTAAATATTAGCTGCTAACGCCAAGACTGAGCTATTTATCTTGTCTGCAGAGTTGTGTTTTTGACTTACAAATGGATGAATAGACGTTGCTGGACTTGGTGTTTTGCTAGTGCTAGTCCGGTATATACACCAACGAACCCTGGAAGAAGATATTATTTTAGTTGAATCTTTGTCAACAAATTCAACTGGTGCACAAATATTTAATACTGTAAAAAAACTGATTTGAAACGCATCCTGGAACAACTGTGTTGACATGCACTGATGAAGCAAAGGCAATGATAGGTAAAACTGCTGGTGTCGTAGCACAAATCCGGGCCGACACCAAACTTTACCAGAGTGCATTGTATCCTTCACCAACACCCGCTCGCAGTAGAAAAAAAAAGCCAGTCTCAATAAAGAGTGTTTTTAAGACATTATAAAAATAATTAATTTTATTGAATCTCGACCCTTCAATACACAGATTTGTAATATTTTGTGGAAATGAAATGGGAAGCATTCATAAAGCGTCAACGCTAGACACAGAAGTGCGGTGGCTGTCTCGAGAGAAAGCACTAATTGTGCGATTGTTTGAGCTGGTAGCTGAACTAGTAGCTTTTTTTTTTTTTAATATATGAAGCACTGGTTATTCTGACTTGGGTATTTGGTGGACATTTTCACAAAAATGAACAAAGTCAAAATAATATCACTCACTCCAAGAAAAAACAACTAACATTTTATCCACTTTGGTGGCAGAGTGGTCTAACGTGCAACTCTCGTGTTAAACTAGACTGCCGAAGTTAAATCCCGGTCGGGTGCACTGAGATGTTTTTACTAAGTGGTTTCCCACACTCTCCATGCAAATACGTGTGCACTTTCTTTCAATTAAATCTTCCTAAACCCTAATCCATTAGTGCAATTAGTACATAGGCGTATAACTAGAACGGGTAGTAAGACGCGGTGCTTAAAAAACCTTGTATTTGTTGTCAATGATAAAATTCAAATTTTTAAGCGAAAATTAAAGTTTTGAATAACTTTTATCCACCAACATGAGCTTGACAGCTTCTCAATACTTGAATTGTTGTGATGAGACTGGTGGTGGTATACATTAATGTGATGTTTTTATTAAGGAAATAAGTCAACATTTGGAAGATGTTTATAGATCGGTCAAGCAATATTTTCCGAATAACCAAGTCACAATGATACAAAATCATTCATGGGTAAAAGGTCCATTCAAAGTGAAGGATAGACTAATCGATTTTAATATAATGGAATACGAAAAGTTTTTTGATTTGATTTCAGATTCCTCATAGTAATAAACCTTTGAGAAGTTACCACTTAAAATTTTTGGTGTGGTTTCAGAGCATAATATCCACAACTAGCGGTAAAAGCTGTTAAAATACTCCTCTCTTCTCCAACAATATATTTTTGCAAGGCCTAGTTTTCTTTACGTGGTTTGAGCAAAACCAAATATAGCAACAGATTGAATGCAGATGCAGATATATGAATCCATCTCTCTTCTATTAAGTAAGACAATAAATAGCTTTACAAAAATGTTAAGCAATGCTACTCTTCTGATTAAACATTCCGGTGTCAGGCAGCGTAACTGCCTGCGATATCATTGGAATTGTGACAGCCCCGATGTTAAAAAACATAAAAGGCTTTTATGGCCCACTAGATCAAATATGATTATGAATGGTCAGTATTCTCTTTCAACCTTTCTAGTTCGTTACGTCATATACGATAAGCCAGCACTTTTTAGCACGTACGTCCACTCGAGTTATGTTCGAACATTCGAAAATTGCTCAGTGATTATGACATTATGTTTAATAAGTATAGTTTTATTTTTTATTATTAATTTTAGTAACAAAGCTGTTTATGATTTAAATTAAATTAGTTCATATGCTCAAAGTTTTAAATTCTAATAGGTAGAACCAACATAAACCACAGTAGTTTTTTGGAGTGTAAAAGGTTTCAGATACCAAAAAATTTAAGAACTGCTGCACTGGATTATTGCAGCAAATGTATTAACTTCTAGAAGTGAATGTTCACATTACTATTCACAATCGACATTTCCATATACATGTCTTAAAACCACATAGTTGCTTTAAATAAACTAATTAACATCTAATCTTTTAAATAGAGTTATATATATATATATAGGCTAAACCATATTAATATATCAGGGCATTATTGTCAAAATCAGGGTACATATCTCTTCTTCTATGAACGTCTGTTAACCCATATTTCTAATTTACATATTATTAAGCCATGCTGACTTGCTTGCAGGTTATTGGTTATTAATTTGGCATAGTAAATATCATAGTCGTAGAAAGCTTGGGGTCTAGACCCTCATCAAACCACTGGAAATTAGGGAGGCCCCTCTCCACTCATAATGTAGGGGAGCTGTCCACATATATAGTAGCAGATTCAGAAAAAAAATGATAGGGCAGGCATCATAAGACCTATAGTAACATTGCTACCTTACATCCTTTTAAATACAATATTTCCATCTACAAAACAATTACTAATTTAATTTTTTTTAATATCTATAAAAGTAGGATACATAAAGGTATTTGGGAGTTAATCAGATTTAGTTGTATAAACAATAACACATATAGACATTAATATTTTACATTTTTACACTCTACAATTTTATGAGGCAGTGAAAGTCACAAATCTTGTTTTGTAAAATGTTATTACTAAACTTAACATTCAGTTTTTTTTAAATGAGAGTGTTATCCTCGACTTGATGGCTTCGGTGGATGTAGCTTGTTGATGTTGTTTTTCTCTTGAAATTGCAGTTTCCGACTGGCCTTTGATATTAGGCACCGGTCTCGTGGGTCTTGTGGATGGGGGTACGGAAGAGAGATGGGGGAGAAAACGTAGGCGGGTTGTGGGGTGGCTAGGAGATGAAGATGGTAGCCCTCAGGGCTTAACGGAGAGATCGGAGTAGGAGGAGGTTGGGTGGTTGGCGAGAGGGGAAGACGAGGTGGAGATGTTGGAGCGGAGTGGGTGCGTTCGGGGGTCCGGTCGATACAGTCGGGATGGTAATAAACGGGCCCTCGGGTCGAGTACTGTTTGACCGCTGATGTCTTCTTGAGGGTCTTCCGTCGGTGGGCTTTGCCGGCGCGGCGAGTGTAGACCATCCCGCGATGACAAGGACAAGTGGATGGGGTGGGTGGAGAGGTAGGATAGAGTCCCGGCAACGCAAAGTCGCGGTGGGAGGTAGGATAGTCCCGGCAACGTAAAGTCGCGGTGGGAGGCAGGGTAGTCCCGGCAACGTAAAGTCGCGGTGGGAGGCAGGGTAGTCCCGGCAACGTAAAGTCGCGGTGGGAGGTAGGGTAGTCCCGGCAACGTAAAGTCGCGGTGGGAGGTGAAGGTGATGGTGATGGAGTGAGAAGAGTGATGACACTTGCAGCAGACGACGATTTATTGGCTCTTTCGTATATGTGTGGTTCCCCAAGGTTGGCTCACGACTCTCTCGGCACCAGAAATCACCCTATTATATACCCTCTACTGCTGCCTGGCCTTGTCCAATAGGGAAAACTGGGGCTTCTCATTGGTTAGAGCCAGTGCCCATCACGCTAGCCAATAGGGATCTGGCGCTGGGTACTGAGGTAGGACCGTCACGGACGGCTCAGACAACAGGACTGTGGAGCGGTCCAGGCAGTAGAGAGGGTGGCGGCGCGGCCTGTGCCAGTGCGGAGTAAAGAGGGAAGGGCCGACTGGAAAGTGAGGCACAACAATCCCCCACACTGGCTTGCGCACTTGCACACGGGTGACTCCTGGCTTACAAAAGGTATTACATCATATTATACAAAGCTTATTCTCGGAATCACATATTATTTCTTATTTCTAAATTAATGAATTATTTACATACGCATTCTTAGAGATAATTTCATTATAATATTGACATAGAGTGAAGGCAATAGTTCCTATTAATACAGATAAACAAAAATAAACGTTAATATATGATAGATAAAAATAACAATAAACAAAAATTCAATACGGCCCTTTCTAGGGCCAACAAATACATGACAGAAAACGGCCCTTTTCAGGGCCACCAATACACAACACATACTCGGCCCTTTTTAGGGCCGACAAATACACGACTGGAAGCTTTGGGGATGCAAGAGCGTTACAGATAGAAATAAGGAGTAGAGGGGTGGTAACAAGAGAAGAGAACAATTTTACATAAACTCATATTGAAGTTTTCTGGAAAACATATTTATAATCTCTTCAGGAGTTATCTAAATATGTTTATTTATATCGAGCATTGCCAAACTATTGAGTTTTTCCTGGCCCATTGTTGATCTTAAGTATGTTTTAATTCTTTTCAACGAAATATAGATTATTCTGATGCTGAATTAGTGACTGATATTACACAAAGAATTTTCAATAGGCACTCGATGTTTGAAAACATAGACGCAAATTTGTATGCTGCAATTGGCATATCGACTTTTTCGGATTTCTGTATCCAGAATTCCCTCCATAATTTCAATTCTCCATTAAGTACTTCTATAAAATATGATAAATTGGATTCATACATTGTTGCTACATCCAGTATCTCTTCATTTACTTTATCCAAATCAAAACAATATTTAGGTATTATTTTTGCAGTTTTGAAATAGCTATGATATTATTTTTGAGAAATATTGATTCTAACTCAGAAATCAGATAGTCAAGATAAGGTAAAAATGTGTTCACTCGGAATTAATCTCTCAGAGAGGACAAATTATCTCGGTTTTAGTGGACATTTCTAACTTTTGAAATTTTTATTTCCACATATATTTTTTTCGGAAATACTCACGGCCTGGTCAAATATTATTCTAAATTAATTTTTTGAATTTTCTCTTATTCTATTTAATGCTGATTTAACCATTTCTACCATAGCAATTGCCTTAGAGAAGTCAACCTTAACACTTTGCACTTGAATTGAAAGTGGCAATGTTATGGCTGAAAGCGTAAAAAATGTTAAGCACTACAAAAACTCAAATTTGTCAATTGCTGTGGATAACGAATGGGCATTGCCTGCAGCATTGGTACTGACAGTATTGGTGCTAATTATACAATCCATCACAGAAACTACTGTAGGCAGTGTTTCCATAAAGTTAAGAATTCCATCATTTCTTTCAACCCAACTAGTTTCGCAAAGCTCTCTGAGTTGGCAGTTATGTGATTTTCTCACTTAATAAGGGTTCTTAAGGCGAGTTATCTTAAAAAGTTGTCAACGTTTGTAACCGTACCAACTGTATTGAAAATACTAGGTACTGTACTTGCTTTGTACTCTTCTCAACACTCCAGTCATGTTAGCACCCCCATCGTAGCCTTGCACGGAGAAATACCATATCCAAATTTGATATTTTCAAAATGTCAAATATGATGTCACTCAAACCTTCACCAGCCAAGTTAATAACTTTGGTAGGCCCAAGCAAGTTTTCTTCCATAGTGCAGTTTTCTGTGTTGAAATATCGAAAGCAGAATGAAAGTTAATTGGAAATGCTTACGCCTGTTGTTTCGTCAGCCAAGATACTATCAAACCTAGAAACTTTAACCTTTTCAACCATTGTACTTTGTCTGATCTCCCCGCAGCATTTTATTAATTCATTTTGGGCTATTTTATTTTAAAGTAGCATTTTTACCAGCAGTTTACAAATGGTTTTAAAGGATCTTGTCACCAGCATTGACACGAAATCTTAGAAATGCCTTGAAATTACATTTATTTTTCAACTTATGAATGTTGCCTAAATTGCCTTCATCTTCGTCTACGAAAATGGACCCATCATCTCTATGAGCCCTCAAAGCGATATTTTGCATTCCGCAAAATAGTATCTTTTTAATGATTGGTGTTAATTTTTGTCTATTGCTCTCTATTCTTCACTTATTAGTATTGTCTATTTCTGCTTCAATAATAAATGTTTTACCATCTATGAAGTCAATAAAATTCCGAGACCTAACTTTGTTGTTCTTATGGCATTTATTTTTTTCATGAACTCTGAAATCATTCTTGGCATTTTTATAAGATGATAAAGGTTTTTATCACCAACTTTCCCAGATTCGTGCGATTACAACCTCCCTCATCTTCTCCAAATAACACAGAAATCCTGCAAAAACAACTTTCAAATGTATGACTATAAGACAGGCAAGGAAATTCCTTCATCCAATGTATTTTGGATTATCTATTTTTGCCTCCTTGAACAACAGACGGAAATGTGCTGATTCAGTTGGACACTATGGATCACCTAGTAGGCCTACACTGTAACGTTCGTCAACTATTTCTGCACAAAACCAACTTAACAACCAATATTTCTGGCATAATGAAGTTCATTTGAAGTTGGATATGAACATTCTTCTAAAGCGTTTTGTGATGAAACAATTCTTGTCTTCTTCACAATGTCACTTCCGCTTTCAAACTCCTATGTTTTTAATCAACACTGCTGTCATTACTTTTAAACCCTTTAAAAATGTCATAAGGGTAAGCTGTGTCTCTGCTCGTCTTTTATTTATAACTGTAAATCTGTAATTACCGATACAAATTGTTACAATAAGTCTATCTTTATAAATGTACACAAACAAGGCACAGAATAAGGCACAGAAGGACCTTGTGAAACATCTGAGTGTAAAAATATCTCCAAACATTTCTAATACCTTTTGTTTCTTACATTAAATATGTTATTGGAAAACAAAGGACGTATCTTGGAATGAACCGAGTAATTGGGGGGTCCGAGAAAATTATTTGTAGCAAACGGGAATGTAACAATTTATGTGTATGTTCTTAAAAACGACAGAGGGTCACGTGGCCCGATGCTCCTACCCTAAATCCACCATTTCACATATACATGTAAAAACTTAAAATAAAATTTGTGTTTTTAACTACACAATTTCCCTCTATATACCAATAGATAAGTACTAATTGATTGCATACAAATAATGTTGGAGGACAAAGGCATTTCTTGAAATGAAACGAGATAGTGGGTCTGAGAAAATAATGTAGTGTTGCGACCTCCCCCGCCCCCTGTGGGCCTGTGGGCTGGATCTGTCAGGATAGCTTGCGGGAGGGGTTTGGTTGCAAGCAATTTAGTTGTGTGGGTTCAAAATAATACGTAGGGCTACGAATTTTGGTTTAATAGAAGTTACTAAAAGATAATACAAGCTGTGATGTTCAAACGAAATATAAAAGAAATATAGATATTGAATGTTCAAGCTCGTGGAAGAACTAGCTTACTCGTGAAAACTTAGGCTGATGGAATTAACTGAAACGGCTCTCGACACCCTAAAGAACTCTAACTCAGGACCCTGGGCTCAACGGATGCCCTCTAGGTACAAGTGCTACTGATGACCCGAAGATGTAGTCTGCTATGGTCCGGCGTCGGGCAGCGTAACTGCCTACGATATTGATGAAAATTTGACAGCCCCGATGTCAACAAATAAAAGTAATTTTATAATCCACTCTGGCCCCTTTCCTCTCCAACTAGAACAAACATTGTTATGATTAGTCAGCATTTCCCTTTAATGTTTCCAGTTCGTTACATCATATTACTAAGCCAGTGCTTTGAAGCACGTGCCTCAAAGAAAGTTATGTAAATCAAAACAAACATCCCAACATTGCTCAGGGCTATGACAGTAAGATCTTATTTGAAGAATACACACACCACCTCCACTCTATCCCACATATATATTGTTATATAAAACTATATTGACTTATTATGTTAGCTTTGTTTCTCCCCCTTCCACCCCACACCTTGAAATGTTAGTGATTGAATTTATTCTCAAGCCTCGAAGGTTTCGAACTCAATAACTGATTCTTTCATTGTTTATTTCAGGTACGACAACGAGTACGGGTACTCCATGAGAGTGGTGGATCTCATCAAACACATGGCCAAGAGCTAGTTTTCAGTCGTCCAGTTTCTCTTATTCGTTGAAATTAAAGTGCTTACTTAACATTAACTCGAGAATTCTACTTTAGGATCTAATTGTATGTTAAAAACCAGTCGAATAATTTGTTTGAGATAAAATATAATGTATTGATGTTAGTCTGAGAATTTTTTTAATTAGTTTGGCGTTAATGAACTTATGTTTGGAAACCAGTTTTAATATAGGTGAGTTGGAACAATACTGTAATTTAGAATTCAAACGTAATAGTATTGTTAATTTTAACTCAAATGTGCATGTAATTTTTATTTCAACTTAATTAACATTAATTGTAGGCGTTATATTAATAAACTGAAAAGTTTGTATGCCTGTCACGAGCGTTGCACGATATCCACCGCAAGAAGAGGGCTGAAATGTTAAATTAGTACCTCCCGTGAACGAGCATGTGAACCTAAAAGCTGAAATTAAAAAAAAATTATATTTTTAAATTTAATAAAAACTGTATTGGAAGAAATTCAAATGAAGCTTTTTTTCTGTTTGCTTAGAGAAAAGTAAAGCTTTGCTCGGGATAACCAGGCAAGTCACTTGTTCTAGATAATGTATATAAACTTCGCTTACCCTAAAAGGTACCGTAGCAATATTATCTTGACGGATTACATTATGACATTATCTTGTAAGTCAAGTTACAAAAATGTACTCCTCGAAGAGATTGGAAGGAAAAATAAATAAAAATTAATATGCAAAGATCTCCTAGTTGTGGATTTGTGTGGCCAGGAATTGTTTATAGGTAAGTATTGGGTAGAAACTATTTAGCACCTGCATCTTGCTGTGAAGCATTGTAGATAGGAAGTATTATAGAGCCAAAGTGCATGTCATGTGTCACCTCAGTCACCTTTTCCCACCCACACCTTTTCGAAACCTCGCAAAACATCGAGAACATCAGCGAAGCACACAGACTGAAAGCGGCGAGACCAAACACACAGACTCGACGGCGTCAGCTAGCCCCTTCGCTGTGAGAGCTTTCCCGCGCGTTTAGGTACAATTGTTAACTTGGACACCTTTCCAGAATTATCTGGGAAGTTTCTATCGAATATTAAAAACTCGCGTTTCTTCACACCTCCAGTCAATTGTAGTTCAGTCAACATTTAGTCGAGAGTAGAAACGAATAAAGTTGCAATGTAGTGTTATTTTTTTATGGGTGATTTTAGTGCGTGCTTTTCAATTTAAATCATTTTTTAAACAGTTACGTTAATATAACTTTTCAAATCTTCCCTCTTGAAGACTAAACGCATGCCCGTTGTAGGTTTTTTGGAGCGCCTACGTATTGATTCAGAAAATACCTTCGATTTTATTTCAATGGATCGCTGACTGAAGTGTAGATCCTTAAAATAAACTCTCAAAACCTCCGGCACAATACCTCCAGCAGCTTTAGAAGCATTAATAGCTAACAGTTATGTCCAATTATTATGTTAGATGCAAATTTTGTTTAACGTTGAATAAAGTTTATCTGTGAGGGTCTGCTAGGGTGAGAGCGTGTGTCATTAAAACATTTAACAGCTTTTAACGCTAATAAGTCAGGACCTATAAGATATAGGGCATATAAATCTTGATGTAAATTAAAGAGTAAATAAAGTCCTTTCAATCTATGTATTTTATTTTATGTTACCTGGCATATTGTTCATATTGTTGCAATTTTAACAAAAACAGATTTCAACTCACGTTAAGAGTGTTCTAGTTTTGGCCGTTAATTGGTAATAACTTTGAAGTGGTAGCCAATGTGACATCACCAAGCGATAAAATAAGATGGCCACTCGCAGTTAACAAGCATTGTGAGAGTACATGCGAGAAACATTTATATCACCAAGCATTATTCAACGTTAACTCGGGAACCACAGTTCCTCGATAAATTTGTTTCATTATTTACCCAACCCTTATTATTATTATTATTATTATTATTATTATTAACCCAGCTGATAAGAATATTGTTTTTCAAATTGTAGTATGGAAGAAGATGGAGCAGTTGCTAATGCTAGAATTGTTGAACAGGATTAAGGGTTTTTGGACGAATCAGCAACATCACCAGCTGTCGTTGATTTGTGTTAAGCCAACTGTGTATCACCAGTTCTTCGGAAATCAATGTCAGAGGGAAAAGATTAGTAAAAAGAAATACCATGATTCCTAGTTAGATATTGGATTCGTTGAGACCAGTGACAACTAACCAGAGCGCGTAATTTGCGGCAAAGTGTTGTCAAACAGTGCGATGTTTACAGCAAAAATGCGCCGTCATTTTAAGGGAGTCCATCCAGAATGGATGAATAAACTGACTGATTTCTTCATAAGGAAGTACGGTGAACTTATACAAGCCCTGAAAATTATATTCTATCACTTAAAATCCGTCAAAGAAAAGGCTTTGATGGCGTCCTGCTTAGTCAGTTACGGAGTTGTTCAAGCTAACGAGGCCCTTACAATCACTGAAAGCCTTATCAAGCCTTACGTAAAGAACATAGTTGAATGTGTGGTGGATGTAAAAGCCACGAAACTAGTAGACATAGTTCCTTTGTCAAACAAAAAAATCGCGCGACGAATTGAAGACTTAACAAAGGACGAGAAAATTACATTACTTTCACGAATAAAATGCACTAAATTTTCGCTCGAAATGGATGAAGCAACGGATGTGGCCAAGCTTGCAATTTGAATAGTATTTGTAAACTATCAATACTTTGAATCTTTTCAAGAGTGTCTGCCCCTCTGCAAGCCGTTACTATCTAACACAATTCTGGCGCTGAAATTTTCAAATTCTAGATACATTTTTCAGAGTGAGTGACATCACATGGGATATGTTGTAATAACGTTTGTAATTCTTGTGCTATTATTGGGTAAGCTACACCAATCACATGTACTTGTAAGCCGACACTCACGCTATCTCTGTAGTGCCCAGCGTTTCTCTTTTGTTTGAGAGAGTTCTCTTTGTTAGCACGTGTGTTGTAGGCTATAATATGAATAGCCATGGTAACATTACCTTGTATTCTATTTCATTTAAATATATTACTAAACAGGATAGCTATGTTGATGTGTGCACAGGCGATGCGATGACCCTGACTGGGAGGACGTCCGGTGTTTTCTCAAAAATAAAACAAAATTCAAGGAATGAAGAATTAGACACTGAATCCTCCACCACCATACCCTTGTGGTGAAAAAATGCCGCCCTCCCTAAAGGAAGTTTTGGATGAAAGTTGGAAAGTTATTAATTTGATAAAATCACGACCTAAGAATACAAGGCTATTCAAAATGTTGTGTGATGACATGGGGAGTCTACATCCGCCTTTAATTCTTCACACAGGAGTAATGGTGAGGTGGCTTTCTCGCAATGACCATAATTCGAGTTTAAATGGTTAAATCGACAATTTCGCGAATAAATTTTATTTCGTTTTATTTCACGTGAATATTTTCACTCAAAAATGCTACAATGATGTTTAATTATGTTTCTATGGCAATTTTAATGTGCTAAGTAAAAGCTCGTAAAAACACAACTCACGAAGCTTCGTGAAATATCGGTGTCTCTACTAATAATGCATTATACAGAGGAATAAAATATAATAATACATAGTAATATATTATATTTTCTTAAATTGTTCAATGTTCATAGTAATGATTCAAGTACATTACTATAGGCTTGTATGTTACTCATTTGCCAGGGCACAAAATCTACGTCAGTTAAAAAGTAATCAGCCAAAATATTTCGCAGCTTGTTTGAAGTTATTCCCCCACGCACAGGCTGTCGACTCTCTGGTAGGTCGGTCAGTCCAACGACAGTCGTAGTATCATCAAAGTTGTAACCATCTGTCACGCACAAAATTATGGAGAACCACACACGCTTTAACTATGTCCACTGCAAATTCTATGTTAACGTTAAGCGGTTGGTGAAAAATTCTCCATTTATCGCTTAGGATACCAAAACAACATATCTCCTGGCTCTGCTCAATCGATAATTAAATAATATTTTTTTGATACTAAAATGAGAACCCCCATAAAGTCTGATTAACTTTGTACTCAAAGGGAACGCTTCATCTCCCAAAAATAAATAAGACACTTTCGGAGATTCAGTTCCATATAATAGCCTATCATCTGGCAATTGAACTTTGCCCTCCTTTATGCCTGTCCACAAAGACGATTGTTTAAAAATAGATGGATCTAATCCCGACCCATAAGAACCAATGTCGACATAAGTAAAGTGATAGTTAGCGTCACTAACTGCAAGTATCTCCACAAAGAAGTAACCTTTATAATTTAAATACATAGATCCACTATGTTCTGGTTTTATCACTCTTATATGTTTTCCGTCCACTGCACCAACACAATGAGGGAATTTTCCTTATTATTATTTTTTTTTTCAAAATCTGTGGCTATTGCTTCATATTGTTCGGTTGAACGCTTAGAAATGCACTCTTCACGGAGAACAGCTCCAATGGCAGAACCAACAGCTCTAACCATCTTGTTTATCGTAGATAATCCCATTATTTAGGCATAATGTAGATCTGTGAATGTGCATCCACTTGCAAGGTACCGGAAATAAACAGTATTTAATTACATAAAGTACACATTTGAACAGGTTTTTGAGTAATTGAAATCACACACACAACCGAATAAACAAACACACAGAATCATACAGGCACACAACTTTTAAATATTTTTTTCCTTTATTTTAGGACAGCAAATAATTAAGAAATGAACAAATATTAGAGATGCGTGGATGAAAGGATGTAGGAAAGACAAATATGGCAAGAAATCTGGTTCAGAAGCACCTAAGTCAAAGTATGTATGCCATTATCAACTATTGTTTTAAAAAAAGTAATTGAACATCGGCCAAGTGATGCCAGCATCAATCCAGAAGAAGAAAATATTTCACAGACAACCACTGAAAACAATCTGAAAGTATCGAACTATAAGTTGTCAAACAACAACAAAGTGCCCTCCTGCGGGACGGGGTTAGAATAGTTCCGCAGTACCCCCTGCTAGTCGTAAGAGGCGATTAAAAGGGGAGGCCTCTGTGTAGGATGTATCTTGTGCATGACAAACCTATCTTATATCTTTCTTTTCATCTCATTTTTTCTTCCTTTCTCCTCATTTTTCTTCCTTCCTTCTCTCTCTCCTTCATTCTTCTCCCTTCTCTTTCTTTTCTTACTTCTTTCTTCCATTCCCCCTGCCGTTAATTCCTGCATGGAAGCTTCTGGCTTCTATGTTGACGACCTTGGCTGCTACCAGGCTCTCCTCTGACAATTACTGGACAGGTACCTCTGCAATTGAGCTCCTTCGTGAAAGTGCGCTGGTTGTAATATCTTAGTAGAAGGGCCTTAGGGATGACAATAGGACCCTACCCTACCTTGAGCAAAGACCGGTTGCGTTCATGAGGGCTCGGACGTAAAATTGGCATTTTCCTGCACCCACTTGCTGCGATGACCTCTCTCCTGGCGCTGCCCCACGCGAAGGTTGTCATGTCTAGCGTCGTGTGGGGCTCCCTCTCGGGAGGGTTAACAGGGCTTCATGTGGTAGTACCATCTTGGATCACCCTGGGTCTGAGATCCGAGTATTGTGGGGGTTGTCCCGAAAAATGGCATGGCTACCTCTTTTGTCGCTGCTGACAACATACTGTCCGCCGGCACCTCACATCCCGGCCCCTCACAGGGCCATAATATCGGTAAGAAGCGGAAACGGGTAAGGCCGTCCAGCCCTGTTATGATCAAAATCCAGGAAGTGGTGAGGCCCCAGCCCCGCTTCCTGGTAATAACTCGAGTAGACGTTAGTGAAGACCTCAAACGTGTGAGCCCATTTATCCTCGCAAGAATGATAAATTGAACAGCTAAATCGGACGTCTCAATAAGGATACTGCGGGATGGCACCATTATGATTCAAACCAAGACAGACACACAGTCTTCTAATGTAATGGAAAACAATGAAATACCGTTGAGCAATACTGCTAATATACCAGTGAAAGTGGAACCACACAGGTTCCTCAATGTTTGCAATGGAGTGGTCACTTGTTATGACCTTGACTGCAGGATTGAGGATATCTGTAAGAAGCTTTCCCCTCAACACGTCACCGAAGTGTACCGCATTGTCACCAAAAAGAACGGACAAGAGAAAAAACCGACACGTATATCCTTACGTTTGCGACACCTACCCTTCCAAAGGAGGTCCGAGCAGGTTTTCACGTGCTCAGGGTCCGGCCGTATGTCCCTAACCCTCGGCGCTGCTATCAGTGCTAGGAATTTGGGCATACGAAGCTGCGATGCCGTGGTAAGCCAAACAGCGTGGATTGCGGACAGAAGGCTCACGAAACACCATGTGAGTCTCCTAAGTATTGCGTCAACTGCAAGGGTCCGCATTCTGCCTGGTCTCGGGCCTGTCCGAAATGGAAGGTAGAGAAAAAAGTCCTGGAGATACAATCTGAAAAGAAGATCTCATATGCCCAGGTACGCAAGGAATACGCATCTAGCCAGGCTCCGGTATTTCAAACCTCCTATAGCCAAATTGTCAGTCAGAATATCAACTGTCCCAATTGTCACTGCGCAGTTAATCTCGCAAAGACGTCTACGTGACCTGTGCCATTGGTCTCTACTCGAGACATCCTTAGTGATAACGCGCCAACTAAGGTGGCGCCTAAATTGATACAAGATGCGAAACCTCAACAAAGTTCTTCCTCCCCCTGTCCCCAACCTGTACCACCGAGGAGCCCTCCTCGGGAGCCACCCCCGAGCCCTACTCGTGGAACACCACCGAGCCATACTCGGGAAACACCCCCTAGCCCTAACTCGGGGGACACCCTTGAGCCCTACTCGGGAAACACCCCCGAACCCTCCTTGGGGCCCTAAATTACGTGCAGCCGTTGTCGAGCCGCTCAATCCTAGCTCTGGGATTCCGGAGGTTGGGAAGAATGGTGGACCAGGCGAGGTCGCAAAGGCGAGTACCACTGGTGCCTTGAGGAAGGACCAGCGAGGCACCGCCAACAAAATTACAGTGAAGAAAGCGTCGAAGGCCTTAACAAAACCTTCGCTCAAGGTTACACCAACCCAGTATCTCCAGAGTAATTAAAAGCTTCTCATGAAGCGGGAGGTCCAGGAGAGACTGGGAAAAGCAATAGGACCTAAACAGATCCTCAATCAATTTTTATTTTTAAGAGATAGTTTTATGGATTGCGAGGATAAAATTAAACTTTATATTAATAAATAATGTCACTACTACAATGAAAATATAGGGGTTTCTATGCTCGTGTAGAAGAAATTAAACTACTAATTTCCTCCCTGTATCCTACCATCTTGTGTTTGCAGGAGACCCACTTCCGCCCAACTGACAACCCGATGCCTCGTGGGTACGATGTATATAATACCGACAAGCCATTCTTTGATCGGGCTAGCAGAGGCGTGGCTA
Organism: Timema genevievae; assembly: GCA_902155825.1. Classification (NCBI taxonomy): domain Eukaryota; kingdom Metazoa; phylum Arthropoda; class Insecta; order Phasmatodea; family Timematidae; genus Timema; species Timema genevievae. The sequence goes on from CABFWO010004903.1 coordinate 43,386, forward strand.
TACTCGCATGAACCATAAACAAATTAATATTGTGTCTGAAATTCCAAGTGATCGCTATCAGAATCTCCCTTGCTATGGAAGTGACAGTATGCTGCACCTATCTCCCACTAGGTGAACTTGTTTCAAAGAGGAACCTAGAGGCCTTCTATATACACCTTCCTGCCCTTATATCATATTGTGGGGTTTTTAACGCACATAACCTGGTTATGGTTATGGTTTTACAGACGCCCGCGGGAGGATGGTAGAGGATATTCTTGTCTTGGGAAGCCTGGTGTTAATGAACACTGGGACCCAGACACACTTCTCCACCTTTAATTGTGTATCCTCTGCCATCGACCTAACTTTATGTAGCCCCGGGATCGCTGCTCACTTCTTTTGGGAGGTTCACTTGGACCTATGTGGTGGTGATCATTTTCCCATTCTGCTTTCGCCACTTAAAGCTTCTCCCAGTACAGCACGTTTACCCCAATGGGTGCTTAAACGTGCTAACTGGGATAAATTCCGTGAGCTTGCCGTATTTGGTGAACCCCATTCTCCTGACGTCGATGTTAAGTTTGGGCATTTTAATTCGACGGTCATCGCGGCTGCGAGGTCTTCCATCCCTAAATCCGCGCCACCACCCTGTTCCCTTGTGAAACGAGGAGTGTCGGTTTGCTTTTTCTGACCGTTGAAAAGCCCTACGACTCTTTCATCGACGTCCTACTTCACATAATCTGGAGTCATTCCGGATTCTATGTGCTCGAGCTCGACCTGTCAATAGAAAGAAGAAGAGAGTCTTGGAGACAGTTAACTTCTACCCTTACCATTTCCACTCCCACAACTAAGGTTTGGGACAATATTCGTAAATTACGTAGTAGCCAAAAAAATACCATTAATAATATACCTGCCCTCGTGTCAAATGGTTCACTTGTTTCCTCCCCTGTGGAGGTCGTCAATGTATTGAGATCTATGTTCACCGCTATTTCTAGCACTGCGAGCTACTCTAATGAGTTTGCAGCGCATAAACGGAACATAGAACTTCATTCTATTGACTTTGGTCAGAGCCGGGGGGAGGATTACAACTCCCCCTTTACTTTAGATGAACTGACTTACACCATGTCCCAGGCGGGGAGCACAGCTCCCAGCCCTGATGATATTCATTACTAAATGTTGTGCCAACTGCACCCTGCTGGACGGGCGTTCCTCTTAGACCTCTACAAAAGTGTTTGGGAATCTCGTAAGTTCCCAACACTGTGGATGCAAGCAAGCGTTATCCCTATATATAAAAGTGGCAAGGACAAATTAGAGCCAACTAGCTATAGACCTATAGCCTTAACTAGTTGGGTATACACAATATTAGAGAAAATGATCAATAAAAGATTTATATGGTATTTAGAATCCCGCAATCTACTATCTAATATGCATTGTGGTTTCCGCCGTAACCGATCCACGGTGGATCATCTTGTCCGCCTAGAGACAGCAGTTCGCGACGCTTTCCTCCATAAACAGCACCTCTTAGCTGTATTCTTTAATTTGAAGAAGGAGTACGATACCACATGGCGGTACAGCATTTTAAAAAGCCTTTTTAATTAAGGGTATCGGGGGACCCTCTCTGTTTTTATAGTTAATTTTATGTCAGAAAGACACTTCCGGGTAGGGTTAAACAAAACCTTATCCAATGATTTTATTCAAGAAAATGGGGTGCCTCAGGGCAGTACTCTGAGCTGTACGTTGTTCACCATCGCAATAAATGGCATTGTGGACAACGTGCGCCTACCTGTCCGTTCATGCCTTTTTGTGGATGACTACGCAATTTATTGCAGTTCATCGAGTCACCACTGGGCTGAACGGCAGATTCAACTTTCTGTAAACAATCTGTGGTCAGGGGGATCGCGAAATGGCTTTCGCTTCTCTGCAGCCAAGACGACGGTCGTCTACTTCACAGATTACGTGGAACCCAACCAGCTTCCAGTATTTTAATGAACCACGTTGTTTTACCAGTCTCAGAGACCGTATAGTTCCTGGGACTTTTATTTGATTTTAAATTAACTTGGATCCCCCACATCAAAGAACTGAAAGCGAGGTGTATAAAAGCACTCAACCTGCTACAAAATGGTTAGCGGTCTGTTCTGGGGTAATGATAGGGAAACCTTGATGCACCTGTATAGGGCCTAGGTAAGATCTAAACTAGACTAAGGCAGTTTCGTTTGTGGATCAGTGAAACCCTCGGCGTTAAAGATACTAGACAGTGTCCACCATACTGGCATACGACTGGCTACTGGTGCTTTTCGTACCAGTCCAGTCGTCAGCATTTGTGCCGACGCCGGTGAGCCCCCTCCTATCGGCGGTCCTATCTTCTGGCATCTTACGTGTCGAAACTACACTGCATGCCATAGCATGTTGCCTAACGTCCTGTGTTTCATCCCCCTAACAGTATCTTGTATGAAACCAAATGGCATAGTACAAGGCTGGTTGGGATCAGGATGTTATCGGTTTTCGATACGTGTGGGATAGTCCTGCCAAAGGCTATCCCCACATCCCCAGGTTGAGTTTCTCCCTGGAAGATACGCCTACCTCAATGCCATTTTGATCTTGCCAAGTTTCCTAAAGCGACCACCCCGCTGATTATATTTAAGAGGACCTTTAATGAGCTCCTCTCCACTCCCTTTCAGGGCCTCCAGTGCATCTACACGGATGGTTCAAAGCATGTGTTCTCTGTGGGATGATCCTTTGTTTTAGAGGAAAATCATTTTAAATTTAACTTACCTGGTGAATCCAGTGTTTTTACAGCTGAATTATACGCCATTTTTAAATCTTCATGCTTTGTTTATTGTAATTGTCACCGTTCAGTTCTCATCTGCACCGATTCCATGAGTGCTCTGTTGGCATTGTTCACCCTCTACTCCTGGAATCCCCTCGTGCAGATGATACATTAGCAAATTTTAAAAATCGATTCATTAAGCCTTTTGCTGTATTCCTGGTCATGCCGGTCTTTCAGAAAATTAATTGGCGAACCAGGCAGCCAAGGAGGCGGATCATCTCCCTCCTGAGGCGAGTTTGGGTATCATGTTTTTAGACCTGAAGGGTTATGTTCGGCGTGGGTACTTACTTACCTGGCACGAGCATTGGGTTTTGACCCCTGCTCAGAACAAGCTGCGGTCCATCAGGGACGGTGTGTCGTGATGGCCCTCTTCTATAAGAAAGTCTAGATGAGAGGAGGTCATCGTGATAAGGCTCCACGTCGGACACACATCGTTGAGCCATGGATTTTTATTGAGAGGGGATCCACCTCCAGTATGTGTGAGTTTTGCGATGCTCCCTTTAGTGTGTACCACATTTTGGTGGAGTGTCGTAAAGATGCCCCTATCCGCCTGGCTCTTGATTTTAAAGGTGACCTACGTTTTTTACTAGGCGATAGCGAGGATGGAGTTATTTCTTTACTCCGTTTAATACGCCAGGTGGATCTTTTTAATGCCATCTGAGTCACTTTTATAAAGTGGTTCATTTGGATTTTTTTTCTCATATTGAGATTATTTTTATAATTTTTAGTATGCTTTAATATGTTGTTTTGTCTTATTAACACGTCTTTTAGTATTCTTTAACATGTATGTTTTGTATTTTTATCTTTATATATTTTAATATGTTTGTTTTGTCATTTTAACAAACTTATTATATTTTAAAATTTTTTATTAGCATGTGTATCACTTAAAAAAATTGGTGTACTACCCATCATTTTCTTCCCCTATGGGGATTTTAATATACTATTAAATGGCAAGGCCCTGATGACCTCATTGTGTCGATGCACCTATAAAAAATAATAATAATGTTTCCTGGTAGAACGGGGAGTGTCGGCTGGCTAGGTCTAACCGTCGAGGTTCCATACGTCTTTTTAATCGACGTCCTACTTTGGAGAATCTAGAGTCATTCCTGATTCTACGTATCAAAACTAAAAAGCATGTTGCTTACCGTCCTGTTCCATCCCCCAACCGTGTCTTGTATGAAACCAAATGGCGTAGTACAAGGCCGGTTGTGATCCGGATGCTATCGGTTTTTGACATGTGTGGGATAGTCCTGTCAAACGCTATCCCCACATCTCCAGGTCAAGATTATCCCTTGGAAGATACGCCTGCCTCATCGCCACTTTGATCTTGCCAAGTTCCCTAAAGCAACCATTCCGCATATTATATATGAGAGGACGTGCTCCTCTCCACTCGCTTTCAGGGATTTAAGCGCCTCTACACTGATGGCTCTAAGTCTGGAGCTTCCATGGTATGTGCATTTGTTGTTGAAGGATCCAATTTTAAATTCCGTTTTCCTGAAGATACCAGTGTTTTTACGGCTGAATTGTACACCATTTTTAAATCTTTGTATTTTGTATCTCGTAACTGTCACCGTTCTGTTCTCATCTGCACAGATTACATGAGTGCTCTGTTGGCATTGTCCACTCTCTACTCCTGGAATCCCCTCGTACAGATGATACACGAGAAAATTTTAACAATCGATTTATTAAACACTCGGCTCGCCTGGATTCCTGGTCACGCTGGTCTTTCCGGAAATGAGCTGGTGGACCAGGTACCTAAGGAGGCAGTCCATCTTCCTCCTGAGGCGTGTTTGGATGTCATGTTTTTAGATTTAAAGGGCTGTGTTCGGCGTGGGTTCCTACGCACCTGGCACAAGCAGTGGATTTCGACCTCTGCTCATAACAAGTTGTGGTTCATCAGGGACGGTGTGTTGCAATGGCCCTATTCTATACGAAAGTCTAGAAGAGAGGAGGTCATCGGGACAAGGCTCCGCGTCGGACACACATCATTGACCCATGGGTTTTTATTAAGAGGGGATCCACCTCCAGTGTGTGATCTTTGCGATGCTCCCCTTAGTGTGTACCACATTTTGGTGGAGTGTCGTAAATATGACCCTATCCGCCTGGCTCTTGATTTTAAAGGTGACCTACATTTTTTACTACGCGACAGTGTGGATGGAGTCATATGTTTACTCCGTTTTATAAGCCAGGCGGATCTTTTTAATGCCATTTGAGTAACTTTGATAAAGTGGCTCATTTGAATTTGATCTCATATTGAGATTATTTTTAACATTTTTACTATAATTTAATATGTTATTTTGTCTTTTTTTAAATTTTAGTAAGCTTTAATATGTTTGTTTTGTCTTTTTATCATTTTATATTTTAATATGTTTGTTTTGTCTTTGTATCATATAACGTAATTTATTTTGGACTGCTCTCATATATTTAAAAAGTCATGGATGAAGGTATTTTTCTTTAAAGTATCGTATGTAAATTATCCTTTTACTTCATCCATGGAGAATCACGCGTTTTCGCAGAATAGTCTATTAAAGGATTTCACCAGAAAAACTTGTTTATTATTCTCAAAATATAACTCCGCAGTATTTAACAAACGAGCAAGAAAAGCCAGCTCCCTATATCCAATAGGAAGCTAGCTTTCAATGCACCTGTTGCAGAGAAGTACCTGATTGGTTACTCTTGACAGTGTCATGAGAGGTCCAAGAAACAAGGGACACATCCGCATATAAGCTAAATGTGCGTATGAAGATACACGGAATGTGCCGTAGAAAGAGTGAGAGTAGACGTAGAGAGAGAAAATGTGTGTCAATGATAAAGTGAAAAGTAATCACAGTTGATACATAGTTTAATTTCAACAAAGTGTAAAGAAAGAAATAATAAAGCGTGTACAACATAAACAGTTGTATTTATATCATCAACATTCCATATCACAATAATTGGCGCTCGAACACGGAGCTATAAATACCAATTATATATAATATTATTCCATATCATCAGAATTGTCGCCCAATATCAGGGCAATTATATGTGGATAATACCGTAATATAATAATTGGCGCTCGATCACGGAGCTATAAAAAACCAATTATACATCAAACATTACAATAGCATTATAATAGACGCCCAACGCGCGAGCGAAATATAAAAATTGGCGCTCGATCACGGAGCTATAAATACCAGTTATATCAACATATATTCAATTTAATTATTATAGGCTTCCCAATCGCGGGATATTACACATCAAATCATCGATATCGTTATAATTGTCGCCCCAATCGCGGGCAGTTACATCGTCAAATGTTCGATATCGTTATAATTGTCGCCCAAAAGTGGGGCAATTACATCGTAAAAGCATCGATATCGTTACAATCATTTTATATTTTAATATGTTTGTTTTGTCTTTGTATCATTTTATATTTTAATATGTTTGTTTTGTCTTTTTATCATTTTATATTTTAATATGTTTGTTTTGTCTTTGTATCATTTTATATTTTAATATGTTTGTTTTGTCTTTGTATCATTTTATATTTTAATATATTTTTTTGTTTTTGTATCATTTTATATTTTAATATGTTTGTTTTGTATTTTTAACGAATTTATTATATTTGAAATTTTAAATGCTATGTTTTCTTTGTATTTTTAATGTAGTGCATACACTTGTGGTTTTTATTAGCAAGTGTATCACTAAAAACATTTCCATAACTCATTTCAGCACTCCTATGGAATGTTTCAAATGGGTATTTTCTCATATTGAGATATTTTTATTATTGTATAATGTATTTTATTTTTGTAACCACCTGCTTATTTTATCGGGTGGACTATTTACCATTTTGCTCCCTCTTGAAGATTTTATTGTGTTTTTATATTTCAAGGCCTATTGACCTCATTGTGTCGATGGGCCTCTTAACAATAATAATTATTATTATTAACCTCTAATGAATAACTATTAATTTTTTTTTAACACCGCGTCTTACTACCCGTTCGGGTTATACTCTTAAGTACTAATTACACTAATGGATTAGGAATTGGGAAGGTTGAATTTATAGGAAGTGAACCCGCATTTGCGTGGAGGGAGAGTGGAAAACCATTTAAGAAAAACCACCCCCAGTTCACCCGACCGAGATTCGAACCTCGATCTCCCCGTCCTCGGTGGTCTGGCTCAACACGACTGGCGCGTTAGCCAACTACGCCACCAAGGCGGGTAACTGTTAATTAAATACTTGAGACATGATATCGCTCGTCGTGATGGGGAGGTATTTAATACTTACATATAACATATACCTGGACAGATTAAGACCTCGAGCGTACTGATATTGGGAAAGGACGATATAGAAGCACAGATACAAAGACTTATGACCCTGTCGCAAAAACTAGGTATAGGATTTACACAGTTTAGCCTTACCTGGAACCGCTAGGACTCTCTATCAAATTCTACGCATAAAGACGTATTCTATTACAAATGAACTACCCTATAAGGATCCTGTACAGTTTCTCGTTGCATGCGTGGATATTTACGTGAAGATGGTAGAAGAATCAGCAAATAACACGATAAAGGTAAATTGCAGTCTCATCTGCGAATTTAGGATTCCTAACGAAGATATAATTGAAGAGGGTTACTTAAACTCGACTCTATGTGAGATATTTGTTCCAACAAACTTGGAAGAGATGTAAGAAAATAACGTGATCTTCCCACTCCTTGCTCCGATTGAGGCTTACGTCTCTAGACACTCAAAATGAATATATGACAGCACGTTGGAAATGAGAATCAATATTTCGAAAAACTCAGCTTTCACGATTGGGTCTCAGGTTCAAATCCCTGAAATTATAACCAAACATAGAGTGTTGATAAATCTACAATCCGATGAAAGGTTTTGCTTCCCCGTATCTGTATTGACGTGCTTCTTTGAATCGACGGGAAGACTGCAACTTTTCCATCGTATCCTAATTTTCGAGACATGCCGAAACGATGGAATCTCGCTCCCGTTCGAAATTAGGTATATCGAACCCTTCGAGAGGCTTAACCATATATCCGTTAATGTGTACAACGCAAAACATGATGGAAGTGACACTTATATTGACACTGCTGACAATTCTAAAACACTAGTGATTGTTCCTGTGAACGTCAGTGCTAAGGAACGCGCCAGGCATGTTCATTTATTCATGATAAGAGTGCGTGGAACGGAAACTTATCATTTAAATGGGATCAAAATTATCTCCCGGTTAATAAACCCCACAACTAATGTTAACATCTAAGAGTGGACGTAGGTACTTTTGCGATCAATGTCTGACCGCTTTTCTGACCGAAAACAAACTTGCAAAGCGTAAAGAGACGTATATAAAATTTGGTGCTGCAAGGAGTACATTCCCTCAAGGAGAGGATAAATTCCTTACGTTCTAACAGTATAAACAGCCGGAGAAAACTGAATTTATCGTATATGCGGAATTGGAGAGATTACTCAGCCGATAGAGACGTGCGATCGCAACATGAAATTTTCCTATACTGAAAACGTACAGCGTCATGTCGCTTATTCTGTAGGTATGTACTCAATGTAATTTTGACGATAGTCTCTCCGAGTACCGCCACTTCACAGGAGGAGAATGTAGAGATCAATTCGTCGAGACGCTCATAGATACGGCAAAGCGTGTACTTGAACACTATAGTACTCTCGTTCCGATGATGCGTCTAACTCCCGCTTAAACAGATGCTCATAATATTGCCTCCCATTGTCATATATGTGAAAAGCCTTACGAGAATTATGATATTCTTGTTATGGATCATTGCCACTTGACAGGACTTTATCGTGGGAGTAGTCATGTGGGATGCAATATTAATTACAAGAACCTAACCACCTGAGCGTAGTAATCCATAACGCGCGTTGCTACGACAATCTTTTCCTTTTTTGAATCTCTTGTTGAACGTAGAGAGACCGATTCGTTCATTGGAGAGAGCGTTCTCGTCAATCCGGGAAAAGTCAAGGTTATTGGAGAGACTATGGGGAGATTCAAAGTGATCATGAAATATATTCGGCACGGGTTTAGAGGGATCACGATTAAAATTCAAACCTCTCCAGGTATTGCTGTTTACATGACTTTATCTATTTTGTTTTCCAATAAGTGCGAACAATAAACACTCGCTCCTTCATAGTATACATTTTCCAATTATTCTGTGTGAACTCACACGTACACTATATTCAGATTCGTGAAGATACGTGTTTCAAGGTCATTTCAGTGTTGCCTTTTGTTACTCTGCGCAATGTGTTCTCACCTCTCTGTTTATCGTACTATGACAAAGTTGAGCTATGCATTTGGATATTAGGGGAGAGGGGTTTCCATCCCCAGTATAAACTTGAAACACAAAAACAAATGACGACTAGTATAACACTCAAGAACAACAACCATATTGTGTAGACACTCTCAGCCAAATGACAGACCAGTAGAGAGGCGCGTCAGGCAGGAGACAGGCTGGCGAGAAATAATGTCTGGGTGACATACCATTACTCTGTGTCACAACAATTAGGCGCCACACTAGAGGCACAATCCTTTCATTTCTCATACAACGAACGTACTCTTGTTCAAATTTTGTTGCAATATCTTCCTTAGTGTGAAAATTATTAAAGAAATACTGGGTTCGGTAGTGAGTGGACATCCTGTATAATGGGGTCAAACTCAGCCTCGTGAGGACAAATTAGGAGCTATTTGAATAAAGAAGTAGCAGCTTGGTAGAGAACACTGAGATTAACGATCGAAGAGTTCGTTGTGCTGACCTCATGATACCCTCTACCCACAAATGTTAACATGGCAAACGGCAGTGGCCGCTTGGTTGGTATATCTTACTTGCAGGATTATGCTATGGAGTTTTTTGTACTCTAGTTTTATCACATTATCCTCTACTTGTTATATATTTAATATGGTTATTAGTAAGTCTACATTTCTTTTTTTAAATAATATGGAATAGTGATGATCTATTGAATAAACATCAAACACTTGTTGAAAACGAGTCTACAATTACTAATGCTAGTATTATCCAACCCAGTGGTTCTCAAACCCTGGTCCGCGGTTGAGACCATTGAGAATAAATACATATTATGTGAAAGAGCTGTCTAATATAACTTGTAAAGAAGTGAGAGTGGGAAATTATCCACCCTCAGTACATACAGCCGGGATTCGTGTCTTGACCTCCCCGTAATCGAAAAACCAGACTAGACAAGCTTGGTGTCTATTTCATGTGCCTATCGATGGGAGTTGAATAATATTTCTGATAAGTGTGTCTAACATCTAGTTATTTGGCAACTCATTATTTTATTAATTGCTTCTCCTACACGAAAAAGCAGAATGAAGTCATGTTTTTTGCCTCGGTGGTTGAATGGTCTAGGCCAAGGTGTCACTCTCGCACTAGATTAGACTGCCAATGATGGGAAGATAGTGTTTCGAATTCCAGTTGGGTGTAATGAGGATGGTTTTTCCTAAAGAGTTTTCAACTCCCCTGAAAATGTTGGTACTTTTCCTCTAAAATCAACCTTCCTTTTCCTTAGCAAATTAGCGTAAATAGTAAATATGCGTACAACCCGGATGTGTAGTAAGATTCGATACCAAAAAAAGTCATGTGCGTAGGTTATTGTAGTACTAAAATAGAAAAACAAATCTAGCCTATGTTCTTTAAAAGTGAAAGAATATTTGGTTTCAACACGAGTAAAACTTAACAATAGTTGTAATGTGAATCTATGTGTGCATGGGCGTTCAAAGAGATCACAGGATCTTTTTCACTTCTCCCCTTCTACATGGTTTCCAGCAGCCCAGCAAGTTGACTTTCTTCTGTTCGACACTCTCTCTCCCCCTCCCCTTTCATTATTATCCATGATGGACGTGCGCTCAGACAGCCAACACACTGAAGCAACACTAGCTGGGGCTAATATATATTCTAATTTAACTAATATCTTAAGTTTTTGTGTTGTGAGCACAGGATTTTAACACGAAAAATTTATCTCGCAACTCATAGCTAGGATCCTATGGTTTTAATTTAGTCTAGTTCTCCATATTTATCTTGTAAAATGAAAATTATTTTAGACAATTGACTATTTTTTTCCTTGTTGCTGAAATAAAAACAAACAAAAATAAAACTATAAAATCGAAGATACGCTCTTTAATCTGTTGGGGCTTTTTTTTCTTCGGCGTTCTCTTATTAATTACTGATAAATTAGTTCATTAAGACGCACATGTTTTGGTATATTTTTCGATTACTATGGTGGCCTCTTAACTTCTTTACTTGGGTAAAAGTATCCAACGTGCCTGGAATAGGTCCTTCTAGTTATTCTGGGAGCTAAATATTCTGATTAGCGATCACTTGCACCCAATATAATATACATAATAAACAAAAAAACTTACTGCACTAAATTGGGTATTGGCTGGGCACCATATACTCATAACCCAGCTGGACTCATTTGGGATCTTGCTGGTCCAGTGTCTTTTGGCTCTAAGCATCCACTAGCCTCTCGAGACTATTGTCCATTTGGGCAGCAAACATGGACACGTTCCCGCTCTGGTACAAAAATTCAGAGCACTACCGACAGGGCTTATACACCGTCTTACCCGCCCCCGTAGAACTTAAACAAACCCCAATTGTTATCAGGGTTGGTGGTGATCAAGCGTCTAAACTTATGGCCGTGGCGTTGGAGTTCATTGGATATAATAACGTCGTTTGTGACTGGCGACCACGTGGTAGCCACCGCCTGCCCGAAACGCCATCGACCAAAGTTTAACAAAACGAACACACACCATGTACAGGGTCTCCAAACCTGTACTCTAAGGCCCTATCATATTCTAGAATAGAAAAATTATATTCACCAACATCCTGGTCATTTCATGTAGTTACCACCCATAGACACAGGAAAGGTGCAAAAATATATTCGATGCACACGATACATCCCCACTTAACTAAATACTATGTTTACATTTCTAAACACAAAAGAGAAAACAAAAAACCAGCACCACCTTCCGAGTTCGAGCCACCCTGCCGGAACACGTGTTTTAGCCTTAGTACTTGCAAAGTCAAAATCTCTCGTCAGCGACAGTGATCTCTATATTATACTGGATGGACATAATCATACGCATTGCCAAGGTCCAAAGCGTGACGTTCAAGTTTATCGTATGCTACATTGTGGGGGGAAAGATTTAACGGTTTATTTCAATGTTCTTATGTGAAAATATGTCTCTGATGAATAAAAGTGTTATTGTTTGAAAATAGTGAAGTATTATACCACACTTGACTGAAAATTATTTACGTTAAAGGATATACAATTCAGTTTTACAGGTAATACTGTACAAATACGAATAAAATATTTAATATATTAAAATATATAGTTATCATCCATGTTGTTTACAGTCTGCTAAGATTTTATATTTAAAGTTGGCTATTAGCTTGTATATTGGTTTCAGAAATCATATTGTGTTGAAAGTTGGATAAATAATGAATAAGGTATCTTAAAACTTGATTACATTTATTTGAATGACAAACTTTGTGTAGTTGCCATACTTTCAAACGACCACTTAGGTTATAGGCTTGTAGAAAGTATTATTATATTACTTTTTTTTTCAAGTTGGCTCATATTTGGTATATTGCCTTCAGAAACCATATTATGTTGAAAGTTCGATAGTTATAATGAAACAAGTTAACTAAAAACTGTATTACATCTGTTTGAATGACATACTTGGTATAGAAGAATTCTAGCGTTCAAACGATAATTTAGGTTATAGGCTTGTAGGAATTACAGTATCTACTAAACCATGATTATAGTAAGACTCCCAATATGTAAGGATTTATTCCGTACCAGAATACTATCATATATTAGTATTTTGGTAGGATAAACGCCCATTTATAATGGACGTAGAAATTCCCTTCTAGAAGGTCTTTTATGCTAACTAAATACAACTATAGGGTAAGATTCTGGTACGAGATAAAGCCTTACAAGCGAGCTTCCTTCAAAAATCATTGTATATATTAGGTTTCATCAACTTATTTAAAGAAAAAACGAACCAGTTTTGAACTTTTATATGCTCCTACCTAAACACTACTATAAGGTCGGTTTCACTCTCAAATTGCAGTACAGGCTCTTATGGACTATTAACATCTCTTTCCAACCCATTGATCTCTCCGTTAGCGCTGTCCTTTTTCTACCAAGCGGAGTTGCCATTTTGTATCTTACATTTTAAC